>ONZH01000286.1:0-71941 GCA_900303285.1 Rhinella marina
ACAGTGGCCTATTAAATGGCCTAGATATTGTATATTTCAAAGTACAACGCCGTGTAGTAACTGAACAGACGGTGGGTATTTACACCAGGTATGTGAGATAATTTACAGAGAACGCACAGTCAGTGGCCTATTAAAATGCCTAGATATTGTATATTTCAAAGTACACAGCCGTGTAGTAACTGAACAGACGGTGGGTATTTACACCAGGTATGTGAATAATTTAACAAGAGAACGCACAGTACAGTGGCCTATAAATGCCTAGAATGTATTTTCAAAGTACACAGCCGTGTAGTAACTGAAAGACGGTGGGTATACAACAGGTATGTGAGATAATTTAACAAAGACGCACAGTACAGTGGCTATTAAATGCCTAATATTGTATATTTCAAGTACCAGCCGTGTATACTGAACAGACGGTGGTATTTACACCAGGTTGTGAGATAATTTAACAAGAGAACGCACAGTACAGTGGCCTATTAAATGCCTAGATATTGTATATTTCAAAGTACACAGCCGTGTAGTAACTGAACAGACGGTGGGTATTTACACCAGGTATGTGAGATAATTTAACAAGAGAACGCACAGTACAGTGGCCTATTAAATGCCTAGATATTGTATATTTCAAAGTACACAGCCGTGTAGTAACTGAACAGACGGTGGGTATTTACACCAGGTATGTGAGATAATTTAGCAAGAGAACGCACAGTACAGTGGCCTATTAAATGCCTAGATATTGTATATTTCAAGTACACAGCCGTGTAGTAACTGAACAGACGGTGGGTATTTACACCAGGTATGTGAGATAATTTAACAAGAAAACGCACAGTACAGTGGCCTATTAAATGGCCTAGATATTGTATATTTTCAAAAGTACACAGCCGTGTAGTAACTGAACAGACGGTGGGTATTTACACCAGGTATGTGAGATAATTTAACAAGAGAACGCACAGTACAGGTGGGCCTATTAAATGGCCTAGATATTGTATATTTCAAAGTACAAAGCCGTGTAGTAACTGAACAGACGGTGGGTATTTACACCAGGTATGTGAGATAATTTAACAAGAGAACGCACAGTACAGTGCCTATTAAAATGCCTAGATATTGTATATTCAAAGTACACAGCCGTGTAGTAACTGAACAGACGGTGGTATTTACACCAGGTATGTGAGATAATTTAACAAGAGAACGCACAGTACAGTGGCCTATTAAAATGCCTGATATTGTATATTTCAAAGTACACAGCCGTGTAGTAACTGAACAGACGGTGGTATTTAACACCAGGTATGTGAGATAATTTACAAGAGAACGCACAGTACAGTGGCCTATTAAATGGCCTAGATATTGTATATTTCAAAGTACACAGCCGTGTAGTAACTGAACAGACGGTGGGTATTTACACCAGGTATGTGAGATAATTTAACAAGAGAACGCACAGTACAGTGGCCTATTAAAATGCCTAGATATTGTATATTTCAAAGTACACAGCCGTGTAGTAACCTGAACAGACGGTGGGTAATTAACACGCAGGTATGTGAGATAATTTAGCAAAGAGAACGCACGTACAGTGGGCCTATTAAAATGGCCTAGATATTGTATATTTCAAAGTACACCAGCCGTGTACTAACTGAACAGAACGTGGGTATTTACAACCAGTATGTGGAGATAATTTAACAAGAAACGCACAGTACAGTGCGCCTATTAAATGGCCTAGATATTGTATATTTCAAAAGTACAAGCCGTGTAGTAAACTGAACAGACCGGTGGGTAATTTACACCAGGTATGTGAGATAATTTAAACAAGAGAACGCCACAGTACAGTGGCCTATTAAATGGCCTAGAATTGTATATTTTCAAAGTACCAGCCGTGTGTAGTAAACTGAACAGACGGTGGTATTTACACCAGGTATGTGAGATAATTTAACAGAGAACGCACAGTACAGTGGCCTATTAAATGCCTAGATATTGTATATTTCAAAGTACACAAGCCGTGTAGTAACTGAACAGACGGTGGGTATTTACACCAGGTATGTGAGATAATTTAACAAGAGAACGCACAGTACAGTGGCCTATTAAATGGCCTAGATATTGTATATTTCAAAGTACACAGCCGTGTAGTAACTGAACAGGACGGTGGGTATTTACACCAGGTATGTGAGATAATTTACAAGAGAACGCACAGTACAGTGGCCTATTAAATGCCTAGATATTGTATATTTCAAAGTACACAGCCGTGTAGTAACTGAACAGACGGTGGGGTATTTACACCAGGTATGTGAGATAATTTAACAAGAGAACGCCACAGTACAGTGGCCTATAAATGCCTAGATATTGTATATTTCAAAGTACACAGCCGTGTAGTAACTGAACAGACGGTGGGTATTTACACCAGGTATGTGAGATAATTTAACAAGAGAACGCACAGTACAGTGGCCTATTAAATGCCTAGATATTGTATATTTCAAAGTACACAGCCGTTGTAGTAACTGAACAGACGGTGGGTATTTACACCAGGTATGTGAGATAATTTAACAAGAACGCACAGTACAGTGGCCTATTAAATGGCCTAGATATTGTATATTTCAAAGTACAAGCCGTGTAGTAACTGAACAGACGGTGGGTATTTACACCAGGTATGTGAGATAATTTAACAAGAAGAAGCACAGTACAGTGGCCTATTAAATGGCCTAGATATTGTATATTTCAAAGTACAAGCCGTGTAGTAACTGAACAGACGGTGGGTATTTACACAGTATGTGAGATAATTTAACAAGAGAACGCACAGTACAGTGGCCTATTAAAATGCCTAGATATTGTATATTCAAAGTACACAGCCGTGTAGTAACTGAACAGACGGTGGGTATTTACACCAGGTATGTGAGATAATTTAACATGAGAACGCACAGTAACAGTGGCCTATTAAATGGCCTAGATATTGTATATTTCAAAGTACACAGCCGTGAGTAATCTGAACAGACGGTGGGGTATTAACACCAGGTATGTGAGATAATTTAACAAGAGAACGCACAGTACAGTGGCCTATTAAAATGCCTAGATATTGTATATTTTCAAAGTACAACAGCCGTGTAGTAACTGAACAGACGGTGGGTATTTACACCAGGTATGTGAGATAATTTAACAAGAGAACGCACAGTACAGTGGCCTATTAAAATGCCTAGATATTTGTATATTTCAAAGTACACAGCCGTGTAGTAACTAGAACAGACGGTGGGTATTACACCAGGTATGTGAGATAATTTAACAAGAGAACGCACAGTACAGTGGGCCTATTAAAATGGCCTAGATATTGTATATTTCAAAGTACACAGCCGTGTAGTAACTGAACAGACGGTGGGTATTTACACCAGGTATGTGAGATAATTTAACAAGAAACGCACAGTACAGTGGCCTATTAAATGCCTAGATATTGTATATTTCAAAGTACACAGCCGTGTAGTAACTGAACAGACGGTGAGGTATTACACCAGGTATGTGAGATAATTTAACAAGAGAACGCACAGTACAGTGGCCTATTAAATGGCCTAGATATTGTATATTTCAAAGTACACAGCCGTGTTACTAACTGAACAGACGGTGGGTATTTACACCAGGTATGTGAGATAATTTAACAAGAGAACGCACAGTACAGTGGCCTATTAAAATGGCCTAGATATTGTATATTTCAAAGTACACAGCCGTGTAGTAACTGAACAGACGGTGGGTATTTACACCAGGTATGTGAGATAATTTAACAAGAGAACGCACAGTACAGTGGCCTATTAAATGGCCTAGATATTGTATATTTCAAAGTACACAAGCCGTGTAGTAACTGAACAGGACGGTGGGTATTTACACCAGGTATGTGAGATAATTTAACAAGAGAACGCACAGTACAGTGGCCTATTAAATGGCCTAGATATTGTATATTTCAAAGTACACAGCCGTGTAGTAACTGAACAGACGGTGGGTATTTACACCAGGTATGTGAGATAATTTAACAAGAGAACGCACAGTACAGTGGCCTATTAAAATGCCTAGATATTGTATATTTCAAAGTACACAGCCGTGTAGTAACTGAACAGACGGTGGGTATTTACACCAGGTATGTGAGATAATTTAACAAGAGAACGCACAGTACAGTGGCCTATTAAAATGCCTAGATATTGTATATTTCAAAGTACACAGCCGTGTAGTAAACTGAACAGACGGTGGGTATTTACACCAGGTATGTGAGATAATTTAGCAAGAGAACGCACAGTACAGTGGCCTATTAAAATGCCTAGATATTGTATATTTCAAAGTACACAAGCCGTGTAGTAACTGAACAGACGGTGGGTATTTACACCAGGTATGTGAGATAATTTAGCAAGAGAACGCACAGTACAGTGGCCTATTAAAATGCCTAGATATTGTATATTTCAAAGTACACAGCCGTGTACTAACTGAACAGACGGTGGGTATTTACACCAGGTATGTGAGATAATTTAACAAGAGAACGCACAGTACAGTGGCCTATTAAATGCCTAGATATTGTATATTTCAAAGTACACAGCCGTGTTAGTAACTGAACAGACGGTGGGTATGTACACCAGGTATGTGAGATAATTTAACAAGAAAACGCACAGTACAGTGGCCTATTAAATGGCCTAGATATTGTATATTTCAAAGTACAAAGCCGTGTAGTAACTGAACAGACGGTGGGTATTTACACCAGGTATGTGAGATAATTTAACAAGAGAACGCACAGTACAGTGGCCTATTAAAATGCCTAGATATTGTATATTTCAAAGTACAACAGCCGTGTAGTAACTGAACAGACGGTGGGTATTTACACCAGGGTATGTGAGATAATTAACAAGAGAACGCACAGTACAGTGGCCTATTAAAATGCCTAGATATTGTATATTTCAAAGTACACAGCCGTGTAGTAACTGAACAGACGGTGGGTATTTACACCAGGTATGTGAGATAATTTAACAAGAGAACGCACAGTACAGTGGCCTATTAAAATGCCTAGATATTGTATATTTCAAAGTACAAAGCCGTGTAGTAACTGAACAGACGGTGGGTATTTACACCAGGTATGTGAGATAATTTAGCAAGAGAACGCACAGTACAGTGGCCTATTAAAATGCCTAGATATTGTATATTTCAAAGTACAAAGCCGTGTAGTAACTGAACAGACGGTGGGTATTTACACCAGGTATGTGAGATATTTAACAAGAGAACGCACAGTACAGTGGCCTATTAAAATGCCTAGATATTGTATATTTCAAAGTACACAGCCGTGTAGTAACTGAACAGACGGTGGGTATTTACACCAGGTATGTGAGATAATTTAGCAAGAGAACGCACAGTACAGTGGCCTATTAAAATGCCTAGATATTGTATATTTCAAAGTACAAAGCCGTGTAGTAACTGAACAGACGGTGGGTATTACACCAGGTATGTGAGATAATTTAGCAAGAGAAACGCACAGTACAGTGGCCTATTAAAATGCCTAGATATGTATATTTCAAAGTACAAAGCCGTGTAGTAACTGAACAGACGGTGGGTATTTACACCAGGTATGTGAGATAATTTAGCAAGAGAACGCACAGTACAGTGGCCTATTAAAATGCCTAGATATTGTATATTTCAAAGTACACAGCCGTGTACTAACTGAACAGACGGTGGGTATTTACACCAGGTATGTGAAATTATTTAGCAAGAGAACGCACAGTACAGTTGCCAATTAAAAGGCCTAGATATTGTATATTTCAAGGTACACAGCAGTAGTGCCAAATATAGTTTGGTATGTAGCAGAGCACCTAATACACCACTAATGCCTCTCTCTGTCCCTACTCCAGCAGCTATCCCTGAATACAGCAGCCGTTCTCTGTAAAGTCTATATTGTAGTAAAGCTATCACTGAAGTCCACTGTAGTAGCCCTGATAAGGGCTTTTATTCACGCTCCTGCCTGTCCAACAGCTAAAATCTGTCTCTCCCTTCTCCAGCCTCTGTCCCTGACTAAGTTCACGCAGCATATGCGTACGAGCAGGAAGAGCTGAGTTTTTAATATTCGAGGTCACATGGTTTTTCCAGCCAATGCATGTAGACGCTGTTTTCGCGCTGCCAGCGTGCTCAGCGTGCCTGTCATACCCCCCCCTGCATGTTGATTGGTGGAAAAAGAGCGCCAGGGAAGGTGGGAGGGGAAACGAATTCTAAGTGCGCCATCGCCGTTATACTCGATTGAAATCGAGTGTGCCGAATATCGTAGTATTCGATCGAATACCAGCTCGATCGAACACTACTCGCTCATCTCTACTAACAATATGAAATCCATGAAGTCACTGATGAGATCATTTCTGGGTGGATGAACCCATCCACTTCTCGTTCAGGAGCCTCTTCTTCTATTGTATAAACTCACTTTAGTTTTGCCTTGGCTTTCTCAGGACTTTGTGTGGTGGGTGGCAGGAATTCAATATTAGTGTTTGGCTGATAACATGATTTTTTAAATGAATGTGAACAGAATTTCTGTTTATTTGAAGTCTACGAGACGACATCAGTACTTATTTCATCTTGGTCGATGATTCCTCTAAAGGTTTATTTATCTACAGAACCATTAGCTGAATTATGTGGAAATCTAATCTCATAAAAGGGAAACCTTGACTAATTATTTATTCTACTCTGTTGTGCAATAATTTATTGTTCTCAACTTCTCATGTGGCCAGACTCAACATTAAAAAGGAGTCAAAGTTATCTCTGTTTTTTATGAAGGTTATATTAAAATTCAACTTTTTTTCCCCAGAAATATAACACAAATAGACAAATTGAGAATTTACAGTGCAAAAATAATATATTACAAGTGAATGTTAAAAAATGTGAAATTAAAGATGGAAGAATTTATTGATTTGCACAAAATGGTTGTCATATTCATTTTGGGTTCAAATAAATTTGACCCCAGTCAAAGGTGCTCCAATTGCCCTAAAAGTTTGTGTAAAACACTCTGCAGTCTTCTAGGACTGTATCCAACCATTTTCATTGTTTAGTGGCAAGACTCTATTAGTCATGTCAAAATGATAGTGACATGTATGGTTAAATGGGTAAACAGATGTTAGCCAGTGGTAACAAGCAAACAGGTTTGCTTTTTTTTGTAAAAAAAATTACAAAAATTGTGGAGTAGAGGCAAAAGGTTTGGGGTTATGTTAAAGTATAGATACATAGATAGATTATTTGAGATGATTCTACAGCTTGATTGGCGTCTATATAAGATCTCTCAGCTGACAATTCATATCACAGCAAAAACCAAGCCATGAGAGGAAAGAACTGCCTGTGGAGCTCACAGGCAGGATTGTGTGGAGATACATATCTGGAGACAGTGACAAACAAATTCTGCTGTACTGAAAGTTCTCAAGAGGACAGCAGCCTCCATACTTCTTAAATGGAAGACATTTTGAACAACCAGGACTCTTCGTACAGCTGCCACCTTACCAAACTACCGTATTTTTCGCTTTATAAGACGCACCTGATGATAAGACGCACCCCAGATTTTTGAGTAGGAAAATAAGAAAAATATATTTTTCATCACACCTCATATCAGACCCCCCATAAATTTCAGGACATCACATCAGACCCCCATATCAGCCCTCCATGTCAGAACCTCATCAGCCCTCCATGTCACACCCTCATCAGACCTCAGATCAGCCCATCAGCCCCCATATCAGCCCACTGTGCCCCATCAGACCTCAGATCAGCCCACTGTGGCCCTATATCAGCCCACTGTGCCCCCATCAGACCTCAGATCATCCCCCATATCACCCCACTGTGCTCCCACATCAGCCCACTCTGCCCCATCAGACCTCAGATCAGCCCACTATGCCCCCTATCAGACCTCAGATCAGCCCCCATATCACCCCACTGTGCCTCCATATCAGCCCACTCTGCCCCATCAGACCTCAGATCAGCCCACTATGCCCCCATATCAGCCCACTGTGCCCCGATCAGACCTCAGATCAGGCCCACTATGCTCCCATATCAGCCCACTGTGCCCCCATATCAGCCCCCTTTACCCCCATCAGACTTCAGATCAGCCCATCAGCCCCAATATTACCGACTGTGCACCCATCAGACCTCAGATCAGCCCACCCAGCCCCATAAGGATAAAATAAAAACCTCTTTTACCTCTCCTGCGCTGCGGCTCTGCTCCGGGTCCGGCGCTCCTTTGTCTTCTAGTGGAGCCGCAGTGCAGGAGAAGTAAGAGAGGTTTTTATTTGATCCTTATGGGGCTCGGTGGGCTGATCTGGGGTCTGATGGGGGTCCCGGCACCTGATACATACAAGTGAGCGCTTCCATAATGGAAGCGCTTACTTGTATTCGCTTTATAAGATGCACGGCAATTTTCCCCCTACTTTTGGGGGAAAAAAGTGCGTCTTATAAAAGGAAAAATACGGTAAGTAATCGGAGGAGAAAGGCCTTAGTAAGAGATGTAACCAAGAACACAATGTTCACTCTGGCTGAGCTACAAAGATGCTTTGGGCAGATGGGAGAAATTTCCAGAAGCTCAACCATCACTGTAGCTCTCATCAATCTGGGCTTTTATCACAGTGGCCAAAACAAGCCACTCTTCAGTAAAGAGTGAAAAGCAACTAAAGGACTCTCAGACTGTGAGAAATAAGATTCTTTGGTCTGATGAACTTGAACTTTTTAGCCTCAATTCTAGAGGAAACCAGACACTGGCTTTTTAGTTACAGCAAAAGTATTTTGCATTGCTCTATTCGTATAAGTGAACATGTTTTACTGCAAAAACTGTATTACAATACCTGTTATTAAATGTATTTCACTGCAAAAGCTGCATTACTATACCTGTGCTATTGAACACTTTTTTACTACAAAAACTGTATCACTATACCCGTTTTATTGATGGAGTTTTACTGCAAAAGCTGCATTATCACAACTGTAAATAGTCAATACCAGTGTGCAGAGTGTTTGTTGAAGTGGCGGGACATTTAAGTGCATCTCTGTCTTTAAATTACAGAAAAAACACTTGCAATTTTGCTAGTACCGTTTAATAATCTATGTACCACACCGGTGACTTTTCATTTATATGCCTCATAATAAAATGTCTGGTAAACCGAAAAGTGCCAAACAAAAGACCCGTGCCTTAAGTTACCAGAGTTAGCATATTGGTAGCAGCAAAAGCCATCCATCCAGTAGCAGTGGTAGTAGCAGTCCACAGGTCTCTCTGGCTTCCATTAAGTGCAATATTATTATTGAAGACAAAGAAGATGAGATTGTGGACTGGGAGGCTCACTCCTCCTTTCAGTCAAAGCAGGATGATGTCAATGGTCTCTTCTGATTTGCTGAGCCTGAGCCAGCCAGGACACCGCCTGAGATCATGTGATCTTACATCTTCATCATCCCTGCCCTGCTGTGCTGTCATCTGATCTATAAAATGACATACGCCATTTCTACCGATCTGTCCAAAAGGCTAGAATACCATTTTATGGCAAATTTGATTAATTTTTAATTGATTCACTCATCTTTATATGAAATATACTGCATTAACAGAAAGTGACATTTTAATGGCTAATTTATAGTAATTAATATGTTTTTTTAACGTCTATTTTTAAGATGTTCTGCATTTCATGAAAAGTGAACCGTGTGTAGTGTCTGTTCTGGTGATTTGTGTGAAAAACTGCAAGATTTCAAGATTTTATCTTTTTCTTTTTAATCTCAAAAATCACAAAAACAAATAAAACATCACCAAAAATATTTTCAGAATAAAAGCCCAATCCACATACTAAACATTTTCTGGTGTCGATGAGGAATTTAAAAAAAGGCAACTATACATAATATATTAACATTTAATTTATTTCAAGAGGAACTATGGCTCAAAATTCAAAGTTCTTCTCGAAAGAAACAATGGCTAAATTAAAAGCCAGTACAACTATGGTAATTATCGACACCGAAGCGTGGAAATTGCCAGATCCTCTGAACAAATGTATAATTGTTAGAAATTATAGTGCATGCAAAACCTTTAAAGCAGCATGACGCATTTCTAAGGGTTACGGTGATTAAAAATTGAGTTCATCAGCGCAGTGGTCTGTCCGCCGTGCCTCGCTCTGTGATTCAGATGCCTAATGAGAACAATTACGGTTGTTTTTCTCATTCTGACTCGGCCAACTGCACAGTAAATAAAAGCTACCTGCACCCGAATTAATCTCACCTTACAAACCAAAAATTACCATGGGGTAAAAATACAAAAACATCCAAAATATAGAGAGTAAAAGTCAAAAGCATTCACGACTTTATGAAAAAGTGTTTAACCATTTACAGTGGTTGTCTAATTACAAGAAAACTACTATCATATGGGAGCTGTCCTGGTAATCTGCTGATCGTTGTAGATCTGGTTCCTAACACCCTCCCCAGACAAGAAAATGACCTTAAAGGGGTTGGCCCATCTCACTCACTGGTGGAATATTGTTGGGATATGCCACCAGCATTAGAAAAATGCAGTTCTCACCTATGGTATGGGACCCACACCTATCTTTAGAACAGAGTCCGCAAGTGAAGGAGAGTGGTCTACACATGCACGGCCGACCTCCATTAATGCCTATGGGACTGCTGGATATCAATGTCATATAGGTGCAGGTCTCACCTCTGGGACCTACTCCAATCTCCAGAATGGGTCCACCAAAACAAAGGAGAGTACACCACACCAGTGTGGTCACCCTATCCTATGGGAGTTCCAAAAATAGCCAAGTGCTGGCTCGGCTATTTCCATCAGTCCCATATATGTTAACTCAGCGGTTGCCATGCTTGCGCATTCACTTGGGTAATTTTGGAACTCCCATGGCAATTAATGGAGAACATGCTGCACATGTGCAATGAGCTCTTCTTCAGTTTCAGAACCTGTTCTGGAGATAGATGCAGGTCCCACCTGTGGGAACCACACCTGTCTGACTTTGGTGGCATATTCTAGAGATATATCATCATTGTATGAGATGATACAACCTCTTTAAGGAGCAAATAGAAGTTTAGTAGTCTTTTTCCTTTTGGCACCCCAATTTGTGATATCATAGATTGAATGTTAAGTTAATTAAACAGACATACATGAACGAGTTCAATGCAGGTAACTTGCAGCGTGTGTCAGGGTGAGGTCCCATTCGGACTTCCTCTCTTCTGACAAGATTGCACAGCATTACAATAATTTATAATGCTGTGTGACCTTGAGAGTCCTGGAATCTATAGTATTACACTGACAGCATTATATAAGTGTAATTCAGTAGATTCCAGGACTCTCAGGATCACACAGCATTATAAATCATTATTATGCTGTGCGTTCCTGTCAGAGGAGCGGAGGTCAGAGCGAGACCTTACATTGCCACATGCTGCTGCTTTCTCAAATTGAACTCGTTCGTGTCTGGCCTTTAGGGTAGGGCTAATTTTGACCTTCAGGATGCAGAAAGAGTTCCCTTTATGGGAAATGTTTCCATATAACTTTGAATTAATAGACTGAAATCCCTGTTCACTTTGAGGTTACGAGTCTAGTAGGTGATGCTATTTGGAGATAGCTCTAGTCACTGAATAATACTTCCGACTGAAAAATGAAAGCTGTGCTGTGATTGGGCAACAAATTCAGTTTTCTTTTAGACAGTTTTCATAATTATGCCTCTTTAGGCTAGTTTAAGCCTGTGCAGGTTTAAGATGGAGGCGTTGCAGAAAGAAAAAAGCTTTCGAGCATTAGATTTGCAAGAATTGGGTTGGTTGTGACAGTAAAGAAAAATGTTCTGAATAAATTTGGTAAATTTGCTTTACATGTAAACTGCATTTCTCATTGGGGGGAGCAATTCAAAACCGCTGGATCTTTATGTCAGGGGAAAAAATCTGGGCTGTCCAAAGACTTCAGAGGAGGAGTGAACAGGATTTGAGATTTTTATCAGCATACTGTTGTCCAAGAAAGTCATCCAGGATGACTAGTATGAAACTACAAGTGCCACAAACTACGGTATGGTGTACCCATGAGGGTCAAGAGAGACCGGTGTGGAACACTGAGGTATCAGACAAAACCATAGTCAAGACAGGCCAAGCACATGCAGAGTACAAGCAATTAGATAAACAGTTCAAGGTCAGGACAGGAAGCTCATGATCAGTACGGAGAACAGCCAGAAGTCAGGACAGGCAGCGATGGGTCAAAATTAGAGATAAGCGAACGTGCTCGTAACGAGCACTGTACCGCTCAGCTCCCCTGCACTCGCATGGGCGCAGGCAGCCGCTTCCGTCCTCCTCACCCGACGGAAGTTGCTGCCTGCACCCATGAGAGCGCAGTGGAACCGAGCGGTACAGTGCTCGTTACGAGCACGTTCGCTCATCTCTAGTCAAAATCCAGGAAATGGGCAAAGTTGGTACATGGACAGACAAGTACAGCACAGCACACCTTGGCAGGACCCTAGTGAACTACAACCTATTGCTCAGGAACTCTCCCATAGGAGACGGTGTCCTAAGTACCCCGAGGTGCCCAGTTATTGGCTGGTGCAGATCATGGTACGCGCTGGTTCTTTAAGAGCCAGTGGAAGTGCCTACACATGCTCTACCAGCATACTGAGAGGTATCTAGCCTGAGTGGAGAGACAGAGCTACTCTAGCAGCCAGGCTTGCCATAAGGAAGGTAGAGGCCTGGGGGTCTGAGTTGCTGGGAGTCCTGGAGTGAGTAGGAGGTTCAGTGGCCATGCCCACCAGTGGGAAAGAAACAGCAATAAGCATTATTTTTTGCTCTTTTATATAAATATTTTTAAAATGCTACCAAGTCCAAGTTTTAAAATGATATATGGGATTAGAGATGCTTTGCTGCTAGTAAATACTTTGCGTTCTGTCATGCAGAGTAAATATTCAGTTCATACAGTGTAACCTTTGCTCAGGCATACACAGTAAACATGGAAGAGATTGAATTTTAAATGCTATCGTCTAATTAAAGCGATCAGCTCAGTATTTTTCAATGGGGCTTTAGCCGGGACATTTAGCATTACATTTTATCTCACATGGATGAAATTAATGCAATTACATTTGGAAATCATATTATCAAAACAAAGCCTCATAAGACATAATTCAATTATAAAGATATGCTAATTTTCCAAGCTGCAAAAAAGACAAAATGAGGACCAACTACTAATAAGATCCAGCCTGCCCTTTCCACAGAGGAGCCGACACGTCAGTCAACAGCAGGAACTAAAAGTAATAAATTATTTGCAATGTGACTTTGAAATCTAGAGATGCTACAAAGATCTTGAGGCATTTGAGAATTGAAAAATCAGCTTTGAAACCTGAAATTTTCACCTCTTCTCACATAATTCTTTATGGGAGAATACTTTATTAAGGAAAACAATCAAGGAGCACTCTGTAAACTAAAAGTATACGATCTATATATAAACTAATACCGCATTTACTATGCATATAACATCAGGTGCTCAGCAAATATATTGTGACTAGAAATATCGGCGCCCATCCACTACGGCAAGGTGACCTCAGTCTAGATGGGAATTTTGATTAAAAATATCTGTGCCCATCCACCACGGCAAGGTGACCTCAGTCTGGATGGTAATTTAGATTAAAAATATCTGTACCCATCCACCACAGCAAGGTGACCTCAGTCTGGATGGTAATTTGGATTAAAATTATCTGTGCCCATCCACCACGGCAAGGTGACCTCAGACTGGATGGAAATTTTGATCAAAAATATCTGTGCCCATCCACCACTGCAAGGTGACCTCAGTCTGGATGTAAATTTTGATCAAAAATATCTGTACCCATTCACCACGGCAAGGTGACCTCAGTCTGGATGGGAAACTACTCTTAAATACCTACTGCTATGCCATTTGGGCGTCTAAATTCAAAGACAGTAGAACCCAAATTCTTCCCACAGTCAGTTTTAATTAAGTCGGTGTCCTGTACTCATTGGATTGGGTTCTGCTCTCCTTGAAATCAGATGCCCATGCGGCATAGAGATAGTTATTAAATAGAGTAGTGTCCCATCCAGACTGGGGTCACCCTCCCGTGGTAGATGGGCACAGGTATTTTTGATCAAAATATATTTGCTAAGCACCTCATGTTTATATGCCAAGTAAATGTGGTATTAGGGGTTCAGCTTTTTTGACTTTTTAAACTTTTGGTAGGAGCCTGTTGAAAAAACCTGCTGAAAAAAATCATACTCGTCTAATCCTTTACCACTCCTTCCAGTCTACAGCTCGTAAACCTTTGGACAGACAGGGTCACATGTGCTGCTACAGCCAATGAATTGCCTCAGTGGGGATATGTCCCCAGTTGGCACATGACCAAGCAGTGATATGCTGCTAGGGGGCCTGTCATCACTGAGGCCAGTCATTGACTGCAGCGGCGCACACAGTATTTTTCCAGCTGCTCCTCAGCATATTTGTCAGGTTGTGGTCGAATTTCCTCCATTTCCCATTATAGTGAATGGTCAAACGGAATTTCGGCAGCGCATGGCTCCACCAGGCAGTGACGGATCCAGCAGGCTGGTCCCATCCAGAGCTGCCTGTCGGATCTGCATAAACGCAGATGTGAAACAGGCCTAACATGATCACTGGGTTGGTCCCTGTATAGAGATGGATACAATTAAAAGCCCCCCTCTTGGGAAATACAATTTGCATATATCTTTCCACAGGCATTATATATGAGTATTCTCATACATTGCACTTGAAAAAGAGACAAAAAAAAAATTAAATACATCAAGGTAAAAAAAAGTTTACAAAAAAACAACACAAAACACATTTTTAGATTAAAATAACCTGCCTGTATGAATTCAACCATCAGTGTTGAAGTGAAACCACCCAGGCAGTTGCGTACATATAGAAGTAAGGGCCCCATAGCAAGGATCAACCAGTCACCCCCACACAGGACAGAAGGGTTTCTGCCTAAACCCTTTTCAATGACCCTTGGGCCATTTTCTCATTGCCTCATTTGCTAAAAGTTTTTCCTTTAGAGGGTAGACTCCTGACCTGATAATAAGAAAAATGAAATTTTTTCATACTGTATATGCACATTACTCATCTATAAAAAAAAATTGTAGGTTTCAAGGATCCGCTTTTACAATGACTCTGCTGCCATTATATAATATTGCTCGGTGAAAACATGCCGGAATCAAAGGTCTTCATAACCTTGCCGCTTCTGTACTTGATTTTCAAAACGTTCCATTTAGTTAGTTTTTTTCCTGTTGCTTTGACTAATTTTATGTCTAAATATTTTCCTCTAGACCTGGTTCCATTATCTTCTAAATCAGCATTCTATGTGGCATCAACCCAAAATGCTTCAGAAAATTGAACCTGGCTTCAGCTACTGCTTTGCTGCATTCTTTGATTTTAAATATTAAAAATAAAGCTCAACATCCTGTAATTATATCAATATAAAATGCAGAGTATATCAAGCAAAACCAAAATGTATACAATATTGATAAAGAATATATACTTTATACTCAAACTATTTGTGGTATGCTTACAGAGTACACATTCTACACATTTTACATTATTTACAGGTTATATTATTATTTACAGTAAACATTACACACAATATAGATACAATGTGTAAACATTATACAGTGCGCTATTCTGCACGCCTACAGTATTACCACTCCAGTATCTGTCTCATTAGAGAAATTTTTACCTCTCATATTTTTTAGGGTTCATTAAATTCAATAAAGAACAGAATGAGCTGAGAACATGTGAGGTGGCATGGAGAGTGAACAATGTGCGACATGCCTCTCCCCCAGGGCCGATCGTGTCCCAGGTTTTTAGGAATGCCTAGTGGTATGGTGCGGCCCCTAACAATCACTGTGTGTGTCACAGTGCTCCTACCTGGATATCATCGCTCCCCAAGGTTAGACTCATAAAGGGGATGAGTAATGGTGGAGAATCAGTCGGGTCCAGACTCTTATAAAGTTCAACAGCTTGACTTGGATCAACTTGCATCCAGACAATATTCAGGCTTTCTCTTGGTTTCAGCAGGTTTTGGCATAAACTGTCAGGCAAACTTTAGTGTTCTGCTTTCTCTTTCTGATGTGCTAAACTCAGCTCTAGTCTGGTATCTGCACTCTGTAATGGTTGTGGTACCTTTGGAGTGGGGTGTCTTTGGTTGTTGACCCCCTCAAAATACTCTGTCGGTTAATCTGTAAGGGTGGGTTCACATCAGCGTTATGATTTCCGTTTGTGTTTTCCGTTATAACACGGTTATAACGGAAATTAACGGAAACCATAAGACGGAAGTCAAAACGGAAGCCTTTAGAGGCATTCCGTTTTGATCCATCATAAAAGAAGCTTATGAGAATCATAACGGATCCGTTTGGTTCCCGTTATGCTGCTACTTCTTTCATGTCTTTTCTCCTCCACTATCGCATCTAAACTGGAATAAACTAGAACTGCAACCTTTCCCTTGGTAGGAAGCAGGACTGGCACACTTCTGCCCAAAAGGGGGAGAATGGAATGGTAAGTTCCATTTTATCTATGGGTCTCTCTCACATATCCGCTGTTACCTGCTGGTGAACCAGGCATATTACATGTACAAAACAGTTGCATAACAATGCACAATGGTGAAGGACCTGGAAATAAATACAAAGATTACAAAGAGTGCAGAAATGGTAATACCACTCTGGAGTGTTACAAATGGGGCCCCTTAAAATCAACATTTCCCCCTAATTAAAATAAATAACCAAGACCTTGATACCCATGAGCAGAACAGGTCCATAAAGCCTAGTGCATTGTACATAAATGGCATAGGATTAGGGCTGCCCGGCTGGACCATGGAGAGAAGGCAGAGGTTGTTTTCACTGCTTCTGTCCTTTCTGCTCTCACATACCGTATGCAATGCTCAATAAGTGCATGGAATAGAGGCAGCACCACAGCAGAGCCCTACTGATCTGTTATTGATAAGCTATCAGGAGGATAAGGCTCCATTCACACAACCATACAAAGAAAAAAAGAGAAATTTCAGTCAGCACATCCCAGAGCGCAGGTGCTGGTTGCTATAGCTAAATACATGTCAAAGGAAAATACATACAATGCAACCGCACACCGCTACCAGATAAAGCACAAAATGCCATAGTGATATAGAGTATTCTAAAGCTCATGCTATGCTTGTTTAATAAATTAGAGACTCTTGCATGCATTCGGCATGCATGCTAGTATGCATGCTAGTATCTGCATTCCTGAACTAGGGGAGGCCTTTGAAGCACCAGAAATGGCAAAAGGCAGAGTGGATACAGCATGCATGTGGAACAAAACACCCCCTGATTATATGGAAGCCAAGTCTGGCACATAACAGGTAGGACATAGTGTTAGGTTCCCATTCTGCAGAGAACACCTTGACGATTCGGTGAATGGGCTCAGATAATTTTGTACATAATTTTGTACAAAATATATTTGCCAAGAGTCTCTAATTTATTAAACAAGCATAGCATGAGCTTTAGAATACTCTATATCACTATGGCATTTTGTGCTTTATCTGGTTAGCGGTGTGCGGTTGCATTGTATGTATTTTCATTCACACAACCTTATGTGTTTTGCGGTCTGCAAATAGCGGATCCGCAAAAAAAAAAAAAACAACGGATGGCATTCTGTATGGCATCCGTTCTCTTTGCGGATCCATTGTAACAATGCCTATCCTTGTCAGCAAAACAGACAAGAATAGGACATGTTCTATCTTTTTTGCGGGGCTACGGAATGGACATACAGATGCGGATAGTACACAGTGTGCTGTTCGCATTTTTTGCGGACCCATTGAAATGAATAGGTCCGCATCCTATCCGCAAAAACAAAAAAAAATGCAGGTTTCTTACAGATGAAATAATTGTAAATAAAAAAAATTGCATTCTAATTAATTTTTATAGGAAACATGTAGTGTTACCCTAGAATAGATTTGTGATATCTATTAGAGATGAGCGAATCATTAAAAAAATAATTCGCCGAACATTTGCTGAACTTTTCCTAAGATTCGTATATTCGACGAATAGATTTGTTGTATTTGCGTACAAAATATACGTTATTATGTGCTATTAGCGAACATTCGCGCACTAATAACAAACGCTCATTTAAAAAATGTACGCAACTTCTTAGAAGACGTACGCATGAGCGTACAAATAGCGTACGAATCCTCAGCGGATTCGTACGAATCCACCCGGATCCGGCGGGTGAAGGGTCCCTCCGGATCCGTGCTGCCGCAGGTACACGTGTGGGGCCGGAACCAGCACTCCGGCCCAAATTCACTGTAATGGGGGCGGGCCACGGATCCGGCCACAGCACGTTAACCCCTGCTGAGAGGCAGCCGGAGCGAACATACAACATGTAACCCACACGTGTACCTGCGGCAGCATGGATCCAGAGGGACCTTTCACCCGCCGGATCCGCACTGCCGCTAGTGTAGAAGTAGCCTTAGGCCATTATTTCATGATTTTTGACAGCTGCTGCACCACTGAGGAGCCGCTCTCACCGTCCTCCACCCCAGCGAGAGAGGACCCCACCTGCCCCTCCAATACCACCAGCCCAGCTACCAGAGGTAGAAGGTAGGTAAAAAAAAAAAGTGTAATGGGTGGACCTTGGGTCTTCAAAATATGAGCTAAATGTATGTTTTATCTTTGGTAGCTCCAACCGACAGGGAGCAGTGTTCCCCTGGACCTTGGGAAGACCACGCCGTATGGGTGTCCAGTAAGTACTACAAAAGGCTCAGTCAGTACAGAATACATGTCACAGAATAAGTCGCATTAAAGTTTAGATTTTTTTTGTGGGACAACCACTGTAACTTGATCATACAAACTAAGTACATAACTGTTTCCACCCCTACAGACATCCCCACTGACTTCGAAGTGGAGGCTGGATTACGGCGCCTTGGCTCCAGGCTCCACGCTGTCTCCCGGCTCATTCGTGGCCTGCAGCTGGAGCTGCAAGAGCTGCAGGACATGATGGCCTGACGTCTGCAAAGGCCGGCGTAATCTTATGTTTTTGTTCCTTTCTTTAGTTTATTATATTATTTATTTGTTAAATATACGTTTTTATTTATTACTAAAATATTCTTGAAAAACCTGTGTTTTGAGTGTTTTGTTAAACCTTTAACACCTTCCTGATCCTGACATAGTGTTAGGAAGACAAATTTTTTTTCCAATGGCCATTTTCCCATATTAATGAACACAGCGGTGTCTGCCGGCCCAAGTATTACTAAATTACACACACTCCTATTCACTGATTACAATTGACAGAAAATAAAAAAAAAAAAAAGGCTTGGCTTGTTTGGGCAACAAGCCTGTACATTCTACCTTAACATAGGCAGTGAAAATTATATATGAGCTCTTTATGGCTGCCCCGGCCAGTAGTAGTAGGGGACGGGGTATATCAGCATAGAGTGATAGGTAAAATAAATACAACAGACTGCAGTGGTGTATAACAATGTCCGCTAATATAACTTGTAAGGGAGACAGAGGCAGTGTAAAAAATATATATTTTTTTAAATATATATAACACACATATATATATATATATATATATATATATATATATATATATATATATTTTTTATTTTTTATTTTTTTTTTTGAGGGGGGGGAATAAAGGCTGAGGCTCCAAAACAAACTTAACAGTACTAAATAGAACTATTAGTAACGTTAACTAACAACAGCTACTCCTACTAAGCGTAGAAAACGAAGGTGGAGGTAGACAACAGTGTTTGGTTTTGAAATAGGGTTTTGGAGACTTCGAGTTCGCACAGCCCATTACATGACACAAGACATTTGGCTGTAAAATTATAGCCCGGCTGACAGCAACAGTGGGAAGACACTCAGACTATTCTACCCTGCAAGGCCTGATCTAATCACCAGCATCAGCAAGAGGAGTATGAAATTCGGATGTAATCCAGCCTTTATTCATTTTTATAAAGGTATTTTTTTGAATACTGCCCGGTGACAGATTTGTCCTTTTGGGTGTCACCCCCCCCCCCAGCGGCACTAAAAACCCTCTCTAACATGACACTTGAGGCTGGGCAGGAAAGAAGCCCTAGTGCATAGTGGGACAGTTTCGGCCACCGTTGTAATCTGCCTGCCCAGAAGTCCAGGGGGTCTGAGAAGAGGCTTTGTGAGCAAGACTGCAGGTACGCCTGAACCTGCTCATTGAGGCGGGTGATCTGGGCCTGCTCACTTGGCTGCAGCTGTTGGGAGCCTACAGAGAAAAATTCCTGCATCATACTAATTAGGCTTAGGGTGGGTTCACATCGGCTTTATGCTTTCCGTATGTGTTTTCCGTTATAACATGGTTATAATGGAAAATAACGGAAACCATAAGACGGAAGTCAAAACGGGAGCCTTTAGAGGCATTCCGTTTTGATCCATCATAATAGAAGCCTATGAGAATTCCGTTTTGACTTCCGTCTTATGGTTTCCGTTATTTTCCGTTATAACCATGTTATAACGGAAAACACAAACGGAAAGCATAACGCTGATGTGAACCCACCCTTAACTGGCTGCTGTTGGTTGTGGCAGAAGGTGGATTACTCTGCCGGACTTCCGTCTCAGACAAGCTGGCAGCAGGCTGGGGCTGGCTGAAAGCTGTGGCCAGGTTACTACATAGCTTCTCCCGCAGTGATACTAATCTCTCTTCCCTTTCCTGGGGAGGAAAAAAGTCCGCGTATCAATGTTGGATTGATACCGTGGGTCCAGAAGCATCGCCAGCCAGTATTCGTCAGTCTGCCTTATGTTTAGGATACGCCTGTCAGTGCGTAAGCATGTGAGCATACAGATCGCCTCTAGGAGTCGCTGCAACATATGAAGAGTGGAATTCCACCAGGTCGGCACGTCACCTATTAAGCAGTGTGGCGGAAGACCGTTTTGACGCTACAGTTCCAGCAGAGCGTGGCGAGATACATATGAATGGCTAAAATGAGTGCAAAGCTTCCGCGACTTTGCCAGCACTGTGCGCAGGCCAGTGAATGTTTTTAGAAATCTTTGCACCACTAGATTTAGCACATGTGCCATACAGGGAGCATGCGAGAATTGACCCAGGTTCAGCGCTGCCACTATATTTGTCCCATTGTCACTCACTACCTTGCCCACTTCCAGCTGCCGTGGAGTCAGCCAGTGCGCTATTTGCTGCTTCATGTAATGCAGCAAGCGCTGGCCTGTGTGGCTGCTACTGCCAAGACAAACTAAGTCTAACACTGCATGGCATCGTTTCACCTGACACATGTGATATGAAGGAGCTACGGGTAACTCGCTGCCCTGACGCTCCAGCAGGCGGACTGCCCGTGGAGGTGGAAGTGGATAGTTGTTGGGTGCTCTGCTGCAATCCTGGCTGGAAAGCACGTGTAGGTGCCAACAGCAATTGACCCGGTTGCTGGGGGGTTCCTGCCTCGCTGTCACTAAATACATTCAGCCAGTGCGCAGTAAAGGACATGTATTGCCCCGGCCATAAGCACTGCTCAAGGTGTCCACAGTGACGTGCACCGGGCTGCAGAGAGACAGCTGCAGGGAGCATCCAATATTGTCAGCCACGTGGGAGTAAAGGGCGGGGATAGCTTTGTTAGAGAAGTAATGCCGGCTAGGGACCTGCCAGCATGGCTTAGCGCAAGCCATTAGCTCCCTAAAAGCTGAGCAGTCAACCAGTTGGTACGGCAGAGATTGCACAGCCAGCAACTTTGTCAGGTGACCATTCAGTTTGCGCACTGTCGGATTACTTGTGGCATAAAACTGCTTCCTGGCCACGCACTCGACAATGGACGGCTGCCAAATGAGAAGAGGTGGAGAAATGCACGCACTGGCCGACGATGAGGTGGATGTACTACTTACACCCCGGAATGCGGGCTGAGCTATGGCCCTGGATGCAGCCTGTCTGACAGAAGGGACCCCGGGAGAAGTAACCAGCTCTTTAGTATAAATGGGCTGCTCTAAATTGCCGGCATGACGCCGCTTCAAATGGTTCCACAGAGCAGTGGTCCCAACATTTGTGGCTTTCCCACGGCTCAATTTCTGTTTACACAAATTACACGTGGCCATACTGCTATCCCCCGGCAGAGTGGTAAAATACTTCCACACAACCGACGTGCGCCCTCCACAGCTGGCCAAGCTTGTAGCCCTTGCACGCTTACACCCTGGTGCCCACTATATTTGGGGTCTTGCTAGTTCCCAGGGAAGCACTAGCCCTGGGCCTAACTCGCCTCTGCCCTCTGTTGCTGCCACTACTAGTACCACCCTCCTCCTCTGAGCTCAAATCCTCCTTACCAGCCCGATCCGCTTCCTAGGTCCTCCAGTCTAACACATCAGATTCATCATCAGACTCCTCCACAACACATTTTTCAGAATGCAAATTAGGCTGTTCCTCATTAACCGACAATTCTGGGCAGTCTAAACTCTGACTGCCCTCTAAGAAATCCTCAGAAAGGCTGTCCTCTATAACCGCCGGATTATAAGGTAGGCTTCGGTGGCTTTTTTTTTTTAGAAATTGCTGAAGGGACACCACTAGGAGGGAACACTGAAGCCTGAGAGGTGGCAGAAAATGACAGGGTTTGCTTGAGTGGAAATGTGGAGCAGGACGAGTCTGACCCCTGGTTACATATGGATACTGTATCAGCAGATGACAGCAGATCATCCGGCTGAGACTGAGATGAGCGTGCCATCCACTACCTCATCTACTTTCTCCTGCACTACAATTTTGTGCCTCGGTGGGTTAGCCTGGTGAAACAACGGCCGAGTATTGTGAATACTACTAGTAGATGCTCCGGCTACAGGTCCTTTGGCACTGCTGCCCTGTGCCACCTTCTCCTTTTTTAGAGCTTAAGGTCTAGCTGGAACTGGACCCCTTTTGCTTATCCATTCCAGACATTTTTCAATTCACTCTGTGGCCCTGCAGCTGGACTTTGTCCCTGTCTCTCCCTATCTCTCTCCCTGTCTCTCTCTCCCTGCTTGATTAATTACTAGCCCTGAACTGGCCCTGCACTTGCCCTGCAGTATCCCTGATATGTGTAATATGGATTCCCAGAGCTATTACATCAAATTTTCACAAAACAGGTCTCAGAACTTCACACACAGTGCTTCTGCTCGTCTCAGCAGTCGCAGCAGAAGTGATGCGTCACTCGCTTACCGAGCCTGAGCCAATCAGAGCAAGCCCTGCCCACTAGGTCAGGTGACCGCTTTCTTCCCGGACTTTTGCGCACGATAAACGAACTAACAGTAAAAGTTCGCTAATGAATTGAATTCGTATGCAACAGCATATACAGTAACTTATACGTAGCAATAGCGTATAATTTATAGGACAAACTACGTAGCGAATGCGTACAAATCCGAAGCGAATCACCAAACATTCGGATTCACTTCGCAGCTAAAATTTCCAAGATTTGATACGAATCAACGAATCAACTCGCTCATCTCTAATATCTATCTATCTATCTACTTTTGGGGGGTATTTTATGTATATTTTTGTATTTTTTTTTTTTAACTTTTTTTTTTTTTTTTGGTCTGTCCCTAAAAGCTAAAAGAGACCATTGGGGGGGGGATTTTTATTTATTTTTTATTATATCATACAAATTGCATGACTGTGAGTGCGTTTTTGTCACTAGGCATAGATCCGAAGACAATTCGTTCAATCACTTCATTTCTGCTTCCTTCAGTGGTGGCCTGAGAAATAGGTCTATATAGATCCCACCAGGTCTTCTGGTCTTCCAAACCCTGAAAAAGAGTTATAATTAGTGTTGATCGAGCACCAAAGTGTACAACACTTTGTATAGAAGTGTAGAACACTAGGTGATGCTCGAGTGATCTACAGAGCACCCGAGCACAATGGAAGTCAATGGGAGAACCAGAGCACTAAACCAGGCACCCACTGCTCTGAAGAGGGGAGGGTGTCTGGTTCATAGGAAAAGGTCAGAAAATGATGGAAACGGTTTAGGAACAGCATGGGGAGGATGTCTGGATGCATCTTGGACTCCCAAGTATTTAGAATGTTCAAGCATTATACAGCAGACGTAGCGCAGGTAATATCACCGTCACTAACGGCAGAAAAAACTACACTGAATATCACAGGTATTTAGGATGTTCAAACGTTATACAGCAGACGTAGCGCAGGTAATGTCGCCTTGATTAGCGGCAGAAAAAATTACACCGGATGTCAGGTATATAGGATACAGAAACGTTATAATGCACACGCTGCGCAGGTGATGTTTAGGTCAGGCAACCTTGCGCAATATTTCCCCCCCCCCAAAAAAAATATATATTGCAGCCAGATATAACAATAGCCCTTAAAAGGGCTTTTGGGTCTTTTCAACAGTAAAACTAGCCCTGCCTAGCCAAATCCTATCCCTACACTATCTGTCCTTCCTTGTAGCAGCTCTCCCTGACTAAGACTAAGCCGGGTCACATGTCACTGGGTGCTGTATAGCACCCGATGACGCGTTCCCAGCCAGCCAATCACTGTAATGCCAGTAGCCAACATGGCTACGGCATTACAGTGAATGCCAGTACATCACCACATGCTAATTGGCTAATTAGCATGCGGGGAGGGGACTCGAGCACGCGCGGTGTTCGGCTGAACACCGCGTGGTCTCGAGCACCGCCATGCTCGACCAAATATCGTATTCGGCCGAGCATGCTTGCTCATCATTAGTTATAAACCATTTGTCTGCCTGTAACCCTGCCCGATTCCTGGATCCTGATACTGTGCCTCCTGCCCTGACCTTTGGATTGTTTCATGGATTTGTACAAACTCTGCCAGCCCTGACCTCTGTTTGTTTCGTGACTACGTACATTGTCTGATCCCTCAGTGCCCTGCACTGGTGTGTCTGATCTCCATGGATCAGCAGCAAGCTACACCAGGACTATTTCAAGAGGTAGCAGCCTGGTGGCTTCCCTGCAACGAAGGCCAGATCCCTGTGGGTTAAAGGGCGAAAATCAGAGGACTGCCAGGCTAACTCCCCTTAGGTCTAGCCCAAAGTCAAACCGTTTGGTTGACATAGCGGTTCCTCAACCATTGCCATAACAGCAGTCCTCATTAGTCCTCACTATGCTTATTCTTCTACTTAGGATATGAAATAAGGATGCAAATTAGATCAATACGTATTCCCCTCTGTGTGCAACACTTTTACTACGCATTAAAAGGATTACTTGAAGGAAAATCAACATCTCTAATGGAAGTTTCTTACTGAAATTTTACCTCCGTTGTGCCAAGTTTCATCCATTGAAAGATTCAGCACTATCATTAGTCTTAGACAAGATGTAGTGAGCGTGCCTAACATTTAGTCAAGGGCTACGAGTTCTTGGAAACATTTAAAATCAATTTTTGGTTTTGCGATGCATCAGTGGAAATGTTTAATTAAATTACTTTTTAAAAATAAGTCTAATATGTTGGTTCTCTAGTGGCTGGGTGTCTGCCAGGAAATTGAAATTAATCCTCCTTCCCCAGTCTTAGCAAAAGATAAATTACTTCCATGGAAGGATGAGTATGGAAGATACACCAGTGACACTGGCAGCTGAGGAAAGCTCGTTGCAGACATCACAATTGGTCAGTGCATCCTTTGGGTTATTGATTTACATTTTTTTTACCTTTTTAGAACCTGTTTTACACTCTTTAGACAGAAAAAGCTAAAAAAAAAAGTTACTGGGAATCAATTAGAGGAAAAATTTGTTTTTTTTTTTTTTTTTTTTAAGAAGCAAATGAAAGCAGATGATTTTTAATATTGAGAATAGTAATGAGCAAAGTATTAAAAAATTTGATTCAGTTGCTTTGCCGAATTTTACATGAAAATCCGCTTTGTGACAAATTGCTTTGCATTTCTTTGTAAGTATTGGGTGCAATGGCAGGGAGCGGCGATTGCACAGTTCCCCATCATTGTACCCCTAACTCAGATGCTGCGTTAATAGCCAATTGCGGCATCTGATATTAATAGTGTAATTAAAAAAATAAAAAATCGAATCATACTTGATCCATTAGGACCTTTAGTGAGCAGTGCAAAAACTGTAGGATTTTTTTGCTTAAATATAGTTATTGACACGGAAAATTAAAATAACCTTATCAAAAATTCTTAATAATATGTTAAACATAAAAACATGACTTGAACAATGTCTTTTCTGATGACATAATCCCTTTAAAGGGAGTCTTTCACCTCATTTCACCTACTGTATATAACTGACAGCACTGCCCCACAGAAGATTGCATACACATGCCAGACATACCTGTGTGCACTGTGTGTGTATTATATGTCACATCCCAGACATACCTGTGTGCACTGTGTGTGTATTACATCTCACATCCCAGACATACCTGTGTGCACTGTGTGTGTATTATATGTCACATCCCAGACATACCTGTGTGCACTGTGTGTCTGTATTACATGTCACATCCCAGACATACCTGTGTGCACTGTGTGTCTTTATTCCATGTCCAGAAAAAGCACTTTTATTCTGCAGGAAAACAGCTCCCAAGTGCCCAGCTCTGCTGCTGCAAGTGTTCAAAGCAGAACCAGATTGAAGAGGGGAGGGCTGCTGTGTCATGTAATACACACACAGTGCACACAGGTATGTCTGGGATGTGACATGTAATACACACACAGTGCACACAGGTATGTCTGGGATGTGACATGTAATACAGACAGTGCACACAGGTATGTCTGGTATGTGACATGTAATACAGACACATAGTGCACACAGGTATGTCTGGGATGTGACATGTAATACAGACACACAGTGCACACAGGTATGTCTGGGATGTGACATGTAATACAGACACACAGTGCACACAGGTATGTCTGGGATGTGACATGTAATACAGACACACAGTGCACACAGGTATGTCTGGGATGTGACATGTAATACAGACACATAGTACACACATGTATGTCTGGGATATGACATGTAATACACACACAGTGCACACAGGTATGTCTGGGATGTGACATGTAATACAGGCAGACAGTGCACATAGGTATGTCTGGGATGTGACATGTAATACAGACACACAGTGCACACAGGTATGTCTGGGATGTGACGTAATACAGACACATAGTACACACATGTATGTCTGGGATATGACATGTAATACACACACAGTGCACACAGGTATGTCTGGGATATGACATGTAATACAGACATACAGAGCACACAGGTATGTCTGGGATATGACATGTAATACACACACACAGTGCACATAGGTATGTCTGGGATGTGACATGTAATACAGACACACAGTGCACACAGGTATGTCTGGGATGTGACATGTAATACACACACAGTGCACACAGGTATGTCTGGGATATGACATGTAATACACACAGTGCACACAGGTATGTCTGGGATATGACATGTAATACAGACACATAGTACACACATGTATGTCTGGGATATGACATGTAATACACACACAGTGCACATAGGTATGTCTGGGATGTGACATATAATACACACACAGTGCACACAGGTATGTCTGGGATGTGACATGTAATACAGACACACAGTGCACACAGGTATGTCTGGGATGTGACATGTAATACAGACACATAGTACACACATGTATGTCTGGGATATGACATGTAATACAGACACACAGTGCACATAGGTATGTATGGGATGTGACATGTAATACAGACAGACAGTGCACATAGGTATGTATGGGATGTGACATGTAATACACACACACAGTGAACACAGGTATGTCTGGGATGTGACATGTAATACACACAGTGCACACAGGTATGTCTGGGATGTGACATGTAATACAGACACACAGTGCACACAGGTATGTCTGGGATGTGACATGTAATACAGACACACAGTGCACACAGGTATGTCTGGGATGTGACATGTAATACATACACACAGTGCACACAGGTATGTCTGGGATGTGACATGTAATACATACACACAGTGCACACAGGTATGTCTGGGATGTGACATGTAATACATACACACAGTGCACACAGGTATGTCTGGGATGTGACATGTAATACAGACACACAGTGCACACAGTCTGGGATGTGACATGTAATACACACACAGTGCACACAGGTATGTGTGGGATGTGACATGTAATACACACACAGTGCACACAGGTATGTCTGGGATATGACATGTAATAGAGACACACAGTGCACACAGGTATGTCTGGGATTTGACATGTAATACACACAGTGCACACAGGTATGTCTGGGATGTGACATGTAATACACACACAGTGCACATAGGTATGTCTGAGATGTGTCTGCAATCTTCTGTGGGGCAGTGCTGTTAGTTATATAGGTGAAAAACAGGTGAAAGACTCCCTTTAAACAATAGATCATTATCTGATGACACATTCCCTTTAAAACTAGTAAGGACCCAACTACAAAAAACAATCCTTTACCAAGTCACTCATCAGATCTAGACAAAGGTCTAGCTGAGTTAACAGTATTATACTTTTCTCCGACCGATCCTTTAACTTTCTGTAATTAACCCAGAACGCCAAATTTACCAAAGTAACAAAACTGCAGAGAAACAAAGCAAACAATTAGCCCTTTAAGCTGATACAAAGTAAACTGTTCTGCATTTCCAAGATAGAATTCTCCAGATTCATATTACGAGGCCGTAATTGCTTCTTCCGTGATAGAATTGTCTTCTGCTCTTGCTCTGTTGTTTTGCGTTCTTTCGAAGCTTCTGTTCTAATTCAAACGTTCCTTGTGAAGAACACAAACACTTTACAAAGAAATGCGTTAATCTACTACACCTAATTAAGCATTATATATTCAAGCTCTGCTTCGCTGGCTGGAATTATTTCAATGGACCATTTCGTTTATTGAGTTTGACAGTCCAAGTTCCTAATCACAATGATAAATGACTTCGCTCGAACATAATGATGCTCCATCTTGCCCATGTTTTCTTCCCTTAGTTAAGGGTTTCAAACAGCTTGGAGGATTCATAAATAAACATAGTAAGCCAGACCTTGTTACATTTACCTAGTCTTGGCAAAAGGATGTACATTTGACAGGGTTTGGGCTATGTGTCATCTTCTTAAAGGATTTATTTCCACCAAAGACATTTATGCAAATGTATTATTTATATTCTATAAAACGGATGTCCTACCTCTAGAACCTTCATCTTTCAGTAGGTCCTCTCACCATTTTTTCTCCTAGTAAGATGTCTGGGTAGCGATTAAATTGAAACGTGGTTGCACATGTTTATGGCTCTTTCCATTGAAGCCTGTGGGATTTACTGAAAATATCAAGCCACAATAGGGAGATGAGAAGACCATCGTGGGTATCTCCCTTTCCGTCAGTTGGTCAAAAGAGGACAGTATACTGGTAGAGATGGATCTGGATAGAGTGGATGCTTGGGCAGAGAAGTGGTAGATGAGGTTTAATACTAATAAATGTAAGGTTATGCACATGGGAAGAAACAATGCAAGTCACCAGTACATACTAAATGGTAAAACACTGGGTAACACTGACATGGAAAAGGACTTAGGAATTTAAGTTGACAGTAAACTTAACTGTAGAAACCAGTGTCAGGCAACTACTGCCAAGGTCAATAAGGTAATGGTTTGTATCAATAGGGGTATATATGCCCGTGATGAGGGGGTGAGTAGAAGCCTGGACAAAGGGACAGCTGTGGATGTAGTGTTCCTGGATTTTGCACCTTCTAAGCCAGCATATTGTCACATATTAAACAAGGCATGGACTCGCAGGACAGGGATGTAATATTACCACTTTACAAAGCTTTAGTGCAGTGTCATCTGTAATATCCAGTTAAGTTCTGGGCACCAGTCCATAGAAAGGATGCCCTGGAGCTGGAAAAACTACAAAGGAGAGCAACCCCAATATCTCAAGGCTGGACAACCTCTTAAAGATTGAAGAGATTTTCCAATGAATAAATATTACTTTTGTCTGTTAGGTAACACAATACATCATTTTTCAAATCCTCCTGTATGTACTGTAGACATTGAGCTCACATTCTTTTCATGGTGCCCCTACAGTTCTTTTGATTTTCTCTCAGAAGACCCATTTGATGTGTCCAGTGCTAGTGCAAAGAAGTATCTTCCTTGATTTTTATTGGCTGGCCTACAGAAGAGCAATTGTGACAACTCTATTGTCTATGTACAAGAGGATCCAAGTGATGAGAATGAGCTGCTGAGCATGTGTGACCACCAGCACTAACCATGCGGTAGACAATTTTTTGGGTCAACCTAAAAAATTGCATGCGGTATACCAATAAACTTAAAAGAGTTTGCCAAGATTTTTATTTTGATGGCCTGTGTTCAGAATAGGCCATCAATATGAGACTCGTGGGGTCTGCACAACACTGTCATTGTATAGTGGCTGTGCTTGGTATTGCAGCTCAGCCTCATTGACTTGAATGGGGCTGAGCTTCACCTAGGCCATGTGACCGATGAATGTAACATCACTTGGCCTAGGAAGAGGCCTAAGTGTTCGTGGAGCGTCCTGGTCTCTTCAAACAGCTGATCGGTGACGGTGCCAAGAGTCAGACCCCCAAAGATCTCATATAGATTACCTTTCCCAAGTATAGTATGTAGTAAAAGAACTTCAGCACGATAATCTTTTCAGCTTAATGGTGTGTTTTATTTGGCAAAAAGCTGTTTAGCTCACATTTTAGCTCACAGGCCTTCATCAGACTATTGTTGCAGAGTAGATAAGAACAGAGGAAGGAAGAGCACAAGGGACAAGAAGTGTATCCACACTAGTATCGCGGTAGCGCTACCTTGTCTGAGCCTGTGAGCCAAAACGTTGCAATTGCTAAACTGCTTTTTGCCAAATAAAACGCATCAGATTCTCGTGCTGAAGTTCTGAGGATAGGCCATAAGTATCAAAATCCCAGAAAACGCTTTTAAAAAGCACATATCAGCAGGATCAATCCATTAAACCAGGAACATTTTGTGGTAGGATTGATCCTGCAGATTTTAAATAAGAACTTATTCTTAGTCTCTTGGTGCACCTCAGTTCCTTAGATTTCCAGTGCTGACCACGCCCCTCAGTGCACTTAAGCCCTCATTTGCATAGAAAATTAAACTCATTTTTTCTTAGGTACCCTCTAATTTTCACAAGACAAATATCACTGTAATCAGCAAAATCAGCCCTACCAGGCAATATGGCTAATTCAGTAGGGTTGATTCTACTGACAGGTGCTTTTTAAGAACAATACGTAATCATCACCTGCGATCCTACGAGAAATCCTCAGACTCGATATTATAATCCAATGTCACAGTTACCTCTACTGTACTGATGAAGTCATCTCTGCAATATTTGTATCTACTGCTCTTTGCCTAATGATCTTTATATGCTTTAAGACGCTATGGTTGCCGCCCCAGAAGCTTGTTTGTGCTCCAATAATGCTGTTTTCCATTAGACAGCCGCTCTGTCACCAGAACGCCCTGCCAAAACTATTCAGACTGGCATTTACTAAAATGAAACAAGCCCACTGGAACGGCACCAGAGAACGGCAGACCATCCACTCAATCTCCAGTCTAATAAGGAGGAATTGAGCACCTCGTCTACTTAGTTACAGAGATATAAAACACCGTATAATACATAAATAAAGCTGCTATACCCCATACGTCATCAATATGTTACATATAGATAGATGATTTATAAAGGGACTCCTCTCAAAGGGGTTAAAAACAAATGGGATTTGACTCAAATTTTGTAAAAATTTTGTCAAATTTGGGGGATTTGATTCAGATAAATTTTTGGGAGAGATAAGAGAAAAAAATAATTAAAAAATAAGTTAAATGTGGGAGACGGGAGAAAAAATATGACTCCTAGAAGACCTCAGAGTCTTACACAAATTTTTTTAGGCCAACTCAAGCAGTTTTGATTTGCATAGAATTCATTCAGACCTAAATCGAATCAGGTAGATCAATTCGGCTGCTTCGAACCCAAATCTACAGTAATTATGAGCGATTTACTAATCTCTAGTTGCAAAGTAGAATCCACGTTGCTAAGTTCCCTAAGAGTTGTCTGTTGTAGTGCAATCAGTCCAGCCACCATGGTGGACATGTCATGGTATGCAATCCAATAGGTGGCCAGATAAGCTGGGTAAGCATGGTATGTCGGTAGAGAGGTACATGAGTCCAGTAGGGGTGGCAATTAGTTGGCAGCAAAAAAAAAAAAAAAATCACCTCATCCACTTGCTCGCACAGAGGCAGTCCACTCCTCTCTTGAGTGGACAAGACCTGCCGAAGGGCCTGCGTTGACCGCGATGATGTCACTGCGCTGACAGCATGATCATGTGGTGACCTCATCACTGATGACGCACTTCTTTGCACTGCCATATTGTAACACCTATAACTTTTTGTATTTCTGTCTACAGAGCTGTGCATTTTTTTATTTTTATTTTTTTTGGGGGGGGTGGTGTGAACTGTAGTTTTGATTGGAACCATTTTGGGCTACATATGACTTTTTGATTACTTTGTATTCAATTTTATGTTTGTTATTCAATTATTTTAGGTGCATTCCCTGTTTTATACCTTCGACAGAAGGCTCCAGAATATGCCAGTGCTTCTATACGGCAGCCAAATCCCACTCAAGTGGACACTACACCATGTACAGAGCTGTGTCTGGCTCTGACGCACCGCGGATCCTGTAAATAGCTGATCGGTTGGGGTGTCAGTAATCGGGTCCAGGATAATATGAAATTCATAAACTATCCAAAAGCCACTTTCATACAGTCGGTATTTGGTCAGTTTTTTGGATCGGTACTTGTAAGCCAACACCAATCAAGGCTGGTTCAAAGTGCTTTCCTGGTATTTAGCTTACAAATACTGAAGAAAAATACTGATCAAATACTGATTACGTGAAAGTGGCCATAGGAGAAGTTATAAGTATCAAAATCCTGGAAACCTCTTCAACCCCTTCACATCCCAGAAGTAACTGCATGGAGGTGTGCGAGGGGTGCGTGGAACAACATCATGAACTGAGCCCACTGCAAAGGTGGCAGGTGCCTGTTGAGTAACTCAGCTGACACCCACCCACAATGACTGGGAAATAACTCCAACCCCAGTTGTTTAACAACTCAGATGCCATAGGCAGTAGGGATCATGGTATCTGGGCAGTTAGAGGGTAGGGTCTCCAAATGTCCTCCAATCAGAGCCCAAGCAGTGAAATTGGGTGGTTCTGATTGGTTGCTATGGCAGACTAGGACTTGTGACAAGGCTTAATAGGCAGGCAGAAAAATCCTGTAGACTGCAACAGTATACTATTTTAGTTAGTTATAAGCTGTTAGAGGATTGCATGTTCAAGTCCACTAAAGGGTCTAAAAATGAAATGTTATTAAAAATATATAAAAAAAACTAAAAATATTCTATAACACTGGAACTGAGTGTTTTGGATTTCAGATATCCATTTAACTCCTAAAAGACTGGGACAATTTTTATTCTTGTGTTTCTGTTTTTTCCTCCCCAGCTTCCAAAACCCATAACTTTTTTACTTTTTCATTCACACAGCCTTATGAGAACTTATTTTTTGCAGGTTAGATTATATTTTGATGATACCATTTAATTCATTATACCTTGTATTGTAAAACAGGAAAAAAAATATATTTTTTGTTTATTTTTATGTGTAAATATGTACATTTGGGAAACCACCCCCCACTTAAGGAGAGGGATCAGATGATGATCCCTCTCCATATACATCTCATGCCCTGCTGGTGTGTTATTACATCAGGGATTAATATGAGGTTAAGGACAGGCCCCATGAAGTGCCCCTTAAAGGCAATTTATTTATGCAAACCAAATATATCATTACTCTAATGGCTGCAGTGATTGGGAAGAGCCACCAACCTTTAATTTCCAGGGACCCAGAACATTCTCAGACCACCAATGGTACTATGGACTAAAGACGACTGAATCGATTCTGGAATTTGGAAATTCAAACTGAATTTTTAAAAAAATTCTGATTCTACTGAATCCAAATTTTGTGTGATTCAATTTGGGAGAATCAAGGAGAGAGAGACTTCTCTGGGCAATGAGAGTAGTTTTGATTCGGCTAGAATTCCTTCAGACTAGAATAGAATCGAACAGTCAATTTGACCAAATTGGACCCAAATCGAATTTTAAGAAATTTGCTCATTCCTACTATGGATCCAAAAAACAGACCTTTGGGGCCATGGATACAACATTAACCCCTTCGCGACCGGAGCTTTTTTCGGTTCTGCATTTTCGTTTTGCGCTCCCTGCCTTCAAACAGCCATAACTCTTTTATTTTTCTGTTCACATAGCTGTATGAGGGCTTGTTTTTTGCGGGACAAGTTGTACTTTCCAACGCCACCATTTAATATTGCATACGGTGTAGTGGGAAGCGGGAAAAAAATTCCAAACCGGGTGAAATTGCAAAGAAAACGCTATTCCGCTACAGTTCTACGGGTTTCTTATTTACAGCGTTCGATGTGCATTAAAACTGATCCGTTACTTTCATTCTACTGGTCAGTACGAATCCGGCAATACCTAATATGTATAGTTTTTCCTGCGTTTTCATAGTGATAAAATAATTAGAAAGTTGCCCTTTTTTTTTTTTTTTTTCCTTGTCAAATCTTGACCCCTATAACTTTTTGGTATTTATGTGTACAGAGCTGTATGGGGGCTCATTTTTTGCGGGACGATCTGAAGTTTTTATTGATACCATTCTGGGGTGTGTATGACTTTTTGATCACTTTTTATTTAATTTTTTTTTGAAAAAAAAGCGACAAAAAACGGCAAATCGCCATTTGGACGCTTTTTTCCGCCACACAATTCGCCGTATTGGAATTTTTTTTTTTATATTTTAAAAGTACGGGCGTTTTCGGTCACGGTGATACCCATGATGTCTATATTTATTGTTATTTAGGTATTTATTTTTTACTTATACGGAAAGGGGGGTGATTTGAACTTTTACATCTTTTTTATTTTTTATATATTTTTTAACATTTTTTTTAATTTTTTTTTACTATTAGAAAGCTCAAATATGGGCTTATAAATTGTGGCTTTTTTTTTTTTCTTTATGAGCAATTCTGGGTTTTATAGGCTCAGAAAACCATCAATTGCTCATTTCTTATCCTGGCCTGCCATCTAGTGGCCAGAATAAGAATTGCAGTTTGAAAACTGTAATCCTCACCAGCGAGGATTACAGTTTTCATATGGTGTACAGACACCCCGATTGGTCACACGGGGTGTCTGTACACCACCCGGAAGCGAACGCTTCCGGGTTTAGACGCAACTAGATGCCGTGATCACGTGTGATCACGGCATCTAGTCAACCCGGAAGACGCCGCCGATGTAGTAGGTAGCGGCAAGTCTCTGCTGTTAGAAACAGCAGAGACTTGCCGGCCATGACGCCCGCCGCACCCGCGAGCGGGCGCCATGTGCCCGCATCGCCCCAGCGCCGTACATGTACGGCGCTGGTCGCGAAGGGGTTAAAGGGGTTCTCCGGGAATTAGGAAAATGAAAATACCTAAAAATTACTTTATTATAAATATATTCCCAAATACATTTCATTAGCTTTATTGGTTTGTTTCATGTAGAGAGCAATCATTAGGAGAAATAAAATGGCTGTCATCCTATAAGTGCACTCAAAACCTGTCCTAATCACACAGAACGACAAGTTACTTCAGAATATTGAGGTAAAGAGCTACCTCATCCCCCTCTCTGCTCTACTTGTCTTGGGTTATGGTCCTGAATACAGATGATAAGATCTTTAGTAGAGATGAGCGAGTACTAAAATGCTCGGGTGCTCGTTATTCGAGACGAATTTTTCCCGATACTCGGGTGCTCGTTTCGAGTAACGAACCCCATTGAAGTCAATGGGAGACTCGAGCATTTTTGCGGGGGACCAAAGCTCTTCACAGGGAAGTTTGCCTGAAAACCTGGAAACCTCAGAAAATGATGGAAACACCACGGAAATGGACAGGAAACAGCAGGGGCAGCATGCATGGATGCCTCTGAGGCTGCCTAATCCCACCATTACCCCAAATCCTCAGGCAACAGCCTGGTGGTTACCCTCATGGCAATTGTGCTCACCCAGACCAAGAAAGGCGAGGCACATGCCCATCACATGTTAGGGAAGCACCCAACTAGGTGCAACGAAGGTCCATCACCGCCTGCAGGTGAAACCACTGCTCATGCTGGCACTGCAGCTGACATCACGTTTAGTATCTGTTCTTATCAGTTGCTGTGCCTGCTGGTGGTATAGTGGTGAGCATAGCTGCTTCCCAAGCAGTTGATCTGGGTTCCATTCCCGTCTATCGCAGAAGGCAATTCAGAATCAGTACAATATCTAATACGTCCCCCTACCAGGGGTAAATTGTTTGGAGAGAGGGCATGTAGGTGGGGGGCAAGGAGGTTTCGCTGGAAGAGCCAGAGGAGTGCCCACTGGGCTAGCGTGTGTGGTGGTGACAACAGCCATAATGCATTTGGAAATGCTCTAGCATCAGCCGGTGCAGTATCGATTCTTCTCAGTTTAATACCGTATACGTCCCCTATCTTGGGACCCTATATTTAATGGATATTTCGAACACGGAAAAGGGAAAAAGAGCTTGCTCTGGCCAGGGGAGTGTCTTTCCCACTGCAGCTAAGGGGAAGTGTCCATGCTCTGCCTATCACAGGTCATGAGGCAGATAAAAGAAGAACAAAAACAAACATGAGTACAACTTCGGATACGTCCCCTATCCGGCTAAATTGTTTGTAGAGTGGGCCTGTAGGTGGGGGGGTGGGGCAAGGAGGTTTCGCTGGAAGAGCCAGAGGAGTGCCCCCTGGGCTAGCGTGTGTGGTGGTGACAACAGCCAGAATGGATTTTTGAAAACTGTTGCATCAACCGGTACAGTCGTAAATTATGAACTTGATCAAGTGTAGCATGTGTTCTCTGTATTCTTCTCCGTTTAATACCGTATATGGCAGCTATCCGGAAAAATAGTTTGGAGAGAGAGAAAGATAGGAAAAAGACGTCAATTGTTTGGAGAGTGGGCCTGTAGGTGGGGGGCAGGGTGGGGCAAGGAGGTTTCGCTGGAAGAGCCAGAGGAGAACCCCCTGGGCTAGCGTGTGTGGTGGTGACAACAGCCGGATGGAGTTAGAATGACGACGCAGGATCCCAACTTAAAAATTTAGCATCAACCGGTACAGTCGTAAATTATGAGATTGATCAAGTGTGGCATGACTTTTTAGATGGAGATTGCATGTGGTCACGTACTCCCTGGAACCCCATAGTCACCCCTTCTCTGATGTGCTAGCCCAGATCATTCTCTGCCCCAATTCGCAAGACCTTTTGCTGTTTCCGTGTGCTGACAGTGTGGATTTACCAGTGTTGTCTGAGGAGGTGGTGGACAATGGCGAGACACAGGTGTCGGGGGGTGAGGTAGTTGTATGGGAAGCAAGTTACAGTGGGGACTCCTTGGGGGGGAATTTCTCAGGATGGGACAGATTCAACTTGGGTGGATCAGGCACATTAACAGATGAATTTTTTGGGGGGTTTATTTAACTTTTATTTAGCAAAAATAACCACAGAGATATTTATTGGTTATCTTCTCTGCGCAGTCTGGCGTTGGGGTTCCTCACTTTGATGGCGAGCTGTGCCGCTCTCTCCACAATGGTCTGTGTGTTCTTAGATGGAGACTTTGTCGGCGATTTCAGTACAGAAGGACTTGTTGCTCATCCACAGAACCTCGTCCTCCTTGACATTGTGGACAAGGAATTTGCGGGTGGACCAGAAATTTGCGGAACCCTGTGAGCAGCATGTGTTTGGTCTTCTACTTGCTACCGTATCCAATGTTGGGCAATATTGATTTGCAAGTAATATTATTTTCCACACCTATCCCAAAAATAAAAATGTATGCAGTATGCGCAAATAAAACTTGGAATTGGAATTGGAGAGAGGGCCTGTAGGTGGACCTCCGGAAAAATTGTTTGAATAGAGGGCCTGTAGGTGGACCTCTGGAAAAATTGTTTGAATAGAGGGCCTGTAGGTGGACCTCTGGAAAAATTGTTTGAATAGAGGGCCTGTAGGGGGGCCCTCCGGAAAAATTGTTTGAAGAGAGGGCCTGTAGGTGGACCTCTGGAAAAATTGTTTGAATAGAGGGCCTGTAGGTGGACCTCTGGAAAAATTGTTGGAATAGAGGGCCTGTAGGTGGACCTCTGGAAAAATTGTTGGAATAGAGGGCCTGTAGGTGGACCTCTGGAAAAATTGTTTGAATAGAGGGCCTGTAGGTGGACCTCTGGAAAAATTGTTGGAATAGAGGGCCTGTAGGTGGACCTCTGGAAAAATTGTTGGAATAGAGGGCCTGTAGGTGGACCTCTGGAAAAATTGTTTGAATAGAGGGCCTGTAGGTGGACCTCTGGAAAAATTGTTGGAATAGAGGGCCTGTAGGTGGACCTCTGGAAAAATTGTTGGAATAGAGGGCCTGTAGGGGGGCCCTCCTGAAAAATTGTTTGAAGAGAGGGCCTGTAGGGGGCCCTCCTGAAAAATTGTGCTAAAAGAGTGCCAGTTGGACCTCTAAAAAATGGTGTTTTTTGGGTCAGCATTAGGCAAAGACGATATGGAGGAGGAGGAGGAGTAGGAGGAGGAGTAGAGAGGAGGAATCGGATACATAAGTTATTTAAATCTTTAGCTGCTTTCCCCCGGAGGAGATTTGAATTCCGGTAAAATCCAGGCTTTGTTCATTTTAATAAGCATCAGCCTGTCAGCGCTGTCAGTGATCGGTCCGGACGTTGGTATGGTCAGCTAGGTACTCCCTCACCATCTTTCTGTACAGCTCCCCCCTACTCTGCCTAGACTGGGGACAGGTGACAGTGTCTTGCTGGGGTGACATAAAACTGGCAAAGGCCTTGGAGAGCGTTCCCCTGCCAGTGCTGGACAAGCTGCCTGCTCGCCTCCTCTCCCCCGCTACTTGGCCCACAGAACCATGCCCTCTGCCGCTAGCGGCGTCAGATGGGAAGAATTGTTTCAGCTTGTGCACCAGGGCCTGTTGATACCTATTCACTCTCATACTCCTTTCCTCTGCAGGGATGAGAGTTGAAAGGTTCTGCTTGTACCGTGGGTCCAGGAGACTGAACACCCAGTAATCGGTGTTTGAAAAAATTCTTCTAACGCGAGGGTCACGGGATAGGCAGCCTAACATGAAGTCTGCCATGTGCACCAGAGTCCCAACACGCAAGAATTCCCTCTCCTCACTGACCTGACTCTTTATTTCCTCCTCCTCCTCCTCCAAGTCCTCCTCTTCAGCCCATACACGCTCAAGAGTTAAGGACTGAGCACTGGTACCCTCTACTATCTCGCCGACATTCTCCTCCTCTTCCTCCTCATCCTCATCCCCCTCCTCCGATACGCGCTGAGAAACAGACCGGGGGGTGCTCTGGCTATCAAGCGACGTATCTTCCTCCACCGTCTCTTGTGACAAGCGCAAAGCATCCGACTTGATGCTGAGCAGTGATTTTTTCAACAGGCAAAGCAGCGGGATGGTGAGGCTGATAATGGCGGCATCGCCGCTGACCATCAGTGTTGACTCCTCAAAGTTGCTCAACACCTGGCAGATATCAGACATCCACGTCCACTCCTCATTGTAGACTTGAGGAATCTGAGAGACCTGACTACCAGTTCTGGTGGAAGATGACATCTGGCAGTCTACAATCGCTCTGCGCTGCTGGTAAACTCTGGATAACATGTTTAATGTGGAATTCCATCTTGTGGGCATGTCGCACAACAGTCGGTGAGCGGGCAGTTGTAGGCGGCGCTGCGCTGCCCTGAGAGTGGCAGCATCTGTGCTCGACTTGCGGAAATGTGCACAGATGCGGCGCACCTTGGTGAGCAAATCAGACAGATTGGGGTATGTCTTGAGGAACCGCTGAACTATAAGATTGAACACGTGGGCCAGGCATGGCACATGTGTCAGTCTGCTGAGTTGCAGAGCCGCCACCAGGTTACGCCCGTTGTCACACACAACCATGCCTGGCTTGAGGTTCAGCGGTGCCAGCCACACATCGGTATGCGCCGTGATGCCCTGTAAAAGCTCTTGGGCGGTGTGCCTTTTGTCACCTAAGCTCAGCAGTTTGAGCACCGCCTGCTGGCGCTTACCCACGGCACTGCTGCTGCGCCTAGAGCTACCGACTGAAGGTGCCGTGCCCACGGATGGTAATTCGGTGGAGGAGGAGGGGTCGGAGGAGGAGGAGGCATAGTACGTCTGAGAGACCGTGACCGAGGTAGGCCCCGCAATCCTCGGTGTGGGCAGTACATGAGCGGCCCCAGGGTCATTCTCGGTCCCAGCCTCCACCAAGTTAACCCAATGTGCCGTCAGTGAGATGTAGTGTCCCTGCCCGGCAGCACTTGTCCACGTGTCCGTGGTTAGGTGGACCTTCTCAGAAACAGCGTTGGTCAGGGCACGGATGATGTTCTGTGACACGTTCTGGTGTAGGGCTGGGACGGCACATCGGGAAAAATAGTGGCGGCTGGGGACGGAATACCGAGGGGCAGCCACCGCCATGAGATTTCGAAAGGCCTCGGTCTCTACCAGACTATAGGGCAGCATCTCCAGGCTAAGCAATTTGGAGATGTGGACGTTGGGGGCTTGGGCATGTGGGTGGGTGGAACTGTATTTCCTCTTGCGCTCCAGCGTCTGCTGTAAAGACAGCTGAACGCTGCGCTGGGACACGTTGGTGGACGCTGTGGAGGATCATGGAGGCGAAGGTGTGGTTTTCCGGCGGGAGGCGCTCGTGCCAGGGTCCTGGGCAGGGGGTTGACTAGCAGAGGCAGCAAGTGACGCGGGGGGTTGACTAGCAGAGGCAGCGAGTGACACAGGGGAAGGAGCAGTGGTGTGACCCGCAGGAGGTGGTGAACGGCCTTGGTTCCATTGAGTGGGGTGTTTAGCACTCATATGCCTGCGCATGCTGGTGGTGGTTAGGCTAGTAGTGGTGGCACCCCTGCTGATCCTGGTGTGGCACAGGTTGCACACCACAGTCCGTAGGTCATCCTCACTTTCTTTAAAGAACCTCCAGACTTGCGAACATCTAGGCCTCGCCACGGGAGCTTCACTACGTGGAACAGTTGCTGCTGATGCACCAGCTCTGGCCCTGCTTCTCCCTCTGGCCACACCACTGCCTCTTACAACCTGTTCTGGTGCAGCACTCGCCTCCGCCTCAGAAGCACTGTCTTCACTCGGCATATCAACCCAGCTTGGGTCAGTCACCTTGTCATCCTCCGATTCCTCAGTCTGCTCCCCCCTGGGAATTCCTCCCCTAACAACAACTTCACCACTGTCTGACAACCGTGTCTCCTCATCGTCCGACACCTCTTTACAAACTTCTTCCACTAAGTCAACATTGTCATCATCATCATCATCACCCACAGACTGCGACAGTTGGAAAACTTGGGCATCGGGAACGAGGTCAGCAGCAACCTGAGAAGTGGTTTGTGACTCTGGGAAGGGTCCAAAAAACAGCTCCTCAGAGTATGCCGGATCGCATTCCAAATTTTCCTGGGAGGGGGCAGACTGGGGGGAAGGAGGTTGAGGTGGAGGAGCCAGAGGAGTGCTCCCTTGGGTAACGTGGGTGGACTGCGTGGAAGACTGACTGGTGGACAAATTACTTGAAGCATTGTCCGCAATCCACGAGATCAGCTGTTCGCACTGTTGTGGTTTCAACAGTCCTCTACCACATGTCCCTGTAAGTTGAGACATGAAGCTAGGGAGTGTAACTCTGCGGAATTCCCCTGCTCCCTCATCAGCGTGTACTGTCTCACCCTGCCCAGGACCACGACCTCTGCCCCCTTCAGTAATTGAATGCCCACGCCCACGCCCTCACCCTCGACCCTTAGCCCTGGGGTTCAACATTTTTTGTATATAGGTGTATGATAAAAAAAAAAAAAATTAAGTCCGGTAGAATTAAGTGACGTACAGAAAGTGTCACCAGGACAGTATATACGGATGTGAGCGAATGTTTTGAACTGAGAAACAGAAAGGTTACACGCAGCTGAATCAAATGGATTTGTATCACTGAGCTAAAACAACTGAAAAAATTATTTTTTTTTTATATTTTCTTTTTTTTGGGAACGTGACGTGCAAGAACTATGGTAGGACTGACTGACACCCTCTTAACGGTGGCTATTTAGTCTGCGACCCAGACAAATGTCACACAGAGAATTTTCTGGATCAAGCGGTAGATGATATTGGTAGCAAATGACTTGGTTGTATTGTGTGACGTACAGAAAGCGTCACCTGGACAGTATATATGCATGGGAGCGAATGTGCTGAACTGAGACACACAGAAAGGTTACACAAAGCTGAGTAAAATGGATTTGTATCACTGAGCTAAAACAACTGAAAAAATTATTATTTTTTTTTTTATATTTTCTTTTTTTGGGAACGTGACGTGCAGGAACTATGGTAGGACTGACTGACACCCTCTTAACGGTGGCTATTTAGTCTGCGACCCAGACAAATGTCACACAGAGAATTTTCTGGATCAAGCGGTAGATGATGTTGGTAGCAAATGACTTGGTTGTATTGTGTGACGTACAGAAAGTGTCACCTGGACAGTATATACGGATGGGAGCGAATGTGCTGAACTGTGACACACAGAAAGGTTACACAAAGCTGAGTAAAATGGATTTGTATCACTGAGCTAAAACAACTGAAAAATATTTTTTTTTTTATATTTGTTTTTTTATATTTTTTTTACAATTTTGTTTTTTGGGAACGTGACGTGCAGGAAATATGGTAGAACTGACTGACACCTTGTTAACGGTGGCTATTTAGTCTGCGACCCAGAGAAATGTCGCACAGAGAGTTTTCTGGATCAAGCGGTAGATGATATTGGTAGCAAATGACTTGGTTGTATTGTGTGACGTACAGAAAGTGTCACCTGGACAGTATATACGGATGGGAGCGAATGTGCTGAACTGTGACACACAGAAAGGTTACACGTAGCTGAGTAAAATGGATTTGTATCACTGAGCTAAAACAACTGAACTAATAATTTTTTTTTTTTATATTTTGTTTTTTTGGGAACGTGACGTGCAGGAACTATGGTAGAACTGACTGACACCCTGTTAACGGTGGCTATTTAGTCTGCGACCCAGACAAATGTCGCACAGAGAATTTTCTGGATCAAGCTGTAGATGATATTGGTAGCAAATGACTTGGTTGTATTCTGTGACGTACAGAAAGTGTCACCTGGACAGTATATATGGATTGGAGTGAGTCAGTGCTGAACTGTGACACACAGAATGGTTCCACAGTGCTGTGTGCAATGGATTTGTATCACTGAGATAGAAAAAAAAAAAAAACGGGGTTAGATATGGCGATAGCTGCACTACTAGTGCCAGCCAGCCAAGTGCCAAAAAAAAAATAAATAAAATGTCTTCTAGCCCTTAGAAGGGCTGTTGGGTTCTTTGTGGGTGATCCCTGCCTAACAGACAACTAAATGCAGGCCCTAACACTGTCCCTGAAAGGCAGCAGCTCTATCCCTAACGACATCCAGACGGCATCTGAGCCGAGCGCCGTGGCCAGTCGGTAGTATATTCCAGGGTCACCTGATCAGGCCAGCCAACCCCTGCTATCGACATGTAAGGGCCCCACGTGATGCTGGGTGTACTGTAGAGTCTCCTGGCTTGTGATTGGCTGTGTTTTTTAGGCGCCAAAAAAGCATGATGCGGAAGTTGCCATTTCCTCGAGCATGGCGAGATACTCGTCCGAGCATCGAGCAGTTACGAGTACCCTAATGCTTGAACGAGCACCAAGCTCGGACGAGTATGCTCGCTCATCTCTAATCTTTAGCTAAATCTCTCGAGGAATGGAGATCATGAGGAGACATGAAGTACAGAGAGGATGGACAGGACAGACTGTGGTAATGGAGACGGCATACAAGTGCTGCTGATCATTACTCACATCCTCACCATCCTCTCTGTACTTCATGTCTCCTCATGAACTCCATTACTACAGAGATTCAGCTAAAGATCTTATCATCTGTATTCAGGATCATAATCCCTGACAAACAGAGCAGAGAGGAGGATGAGGCAGCTCCTTACCTTACCTGCTGTGTGATTAGGACAGGTTCTGTGTGTACTAACAGGATGGCGGCCATGTTATTTCTTCTAATGATTGCTCTCCAGACAAAACAAGCCATTATGACTAATGAAATGTATTTGGGAATATAATTATAATAAAGTATTATATAAGTATTTTCATTTTCTTAATTCCCAGACAACCTCTTTAAGGAAATAATTTCAGTAACATAAGAAATGGCTGAAAATATACCCGGCCCAGACATCTGCTACTGTTTCATTATACTGACAAGATCAGTCCCCTCAACAATATATTTAATGAATTCTGTGTATTTCATTGTAAACTGCAAATAGTTTTCATTCTGTGATTATTAAACATATTTTGTGGCTCTCAATAACAATCCGGTGCTCCGGGGATGACACATCCTGGGTATTTATCGTGAGGAGCATGAATCTATGTGAGATATCAGACTTAAATCAAAGGGAGCCTGACAACCCTTAATAAGAAATTCAATAGATGCAGAAGACACGAGGATCTCCTTCTTAAAGCATGGAAGATGAGCTGGAGATCAGGACAAGATGCAGAACAGGTAAAGTATGTGAGTGGAATAGGAAGTAACACAAAGTTCAGTCTGATTAGCAACTGGTTATTTTTGTTAGCCAAAAAGAAGTAAAATGATCTGTTTAACATGTAGGTCACATAGTAATCATTTCTACATCACTGATTATACAATCTTTTGAAGAATAATTTGGATTTAAAATGTACTTGTCATGGGAGCAGTATTATAATAGTTATATATATATTCTTATACACAGGATCAGTATTATAGTAGTTATATTCTTGTACACAGGATCAGTATTATAGTAGTTATATTCTTGTACATAGGAGCAGTATTATAGTAGTTATATTCTTGTACATAGGAGCAGTACTATAGTAGTTATATTCTTGTACATAGAAGCAGTATTATAGTAGTTATATTCTTGTACATAAGAGCAGTATTATAGTAGTTATATTCTTGTACATAGGAGCAGTATTATATAAGTTATATTCTTTACATAGGAGCAGTATTATAGTAGTTATATTCTTGTACATAGGAGCAGTATTATAGTAGTTATATTCTTGTACATAGGAGCAGTATTATAGTAGTTATATTCTTGTACATAAGAGCAGTATTATAGTAGTTATATTCTTGTACATAGGAACAGTATTATAGTAGTTATATTCTTGTACATAGGAGCAGTATTATATAAGTTATATTCTTTTACATAGGAGCAGTATTATAGTAGTTATATTCTTGTACATAGGAGCAGTATTATAGTAGTTATATTCTTGTACATAGTAGCAGTATTGTAGTAGTTATATTCTTGTACATAGGAGCAGTATTATAGTAGTTATATTCTTGTACATATGAGTAGTATTATAGTAGTTATATTCTTGTACATAGGATGCAGTATTATAGTAGTTATATTCTTGTACATAGGAGCAGTATTATAGTAGTTATATTCTTATGCATAGTGTGCAGTATTATAGTAGTTATATTCTTGTACATAGGAGGCAGTATTATAGTAGTTATATTCTTGTACATAGGAGCAGTATTATAGTAGTTATATTCTTGTACATAGGAGGTAGTATTATAGTAGTTATATTCTTGTACATAGGAGCAGTATTATAGTAGTTATATTCTTGTACATAGGAGCAGTATTATAGTAGGTATATTCTTTTACATAGGAGCAGTATTATAGTATGTATATTCTTGTACATAGGAGCAGTATTATTGTAGTTGTATTCTTGTTTATAGAAGGTAGTATTATAGTATTTATATTCTTGTACATAGGAGCAGTATTATAGTAGTTATATTCTTGTACATAGGAAGCAGTATTATAGCAGTTATATTCTCGTACATAGGGAGCAGTATTATAGTAGTTACATTCTTGTACATAAGAGGCAGTATTATAGTAGTTATATTCTGTGTTTATTATCCCTGGACTGTGACATCACTGTGTTTATTATCTCTGTAGTGTGACATCACTGTTTTTATTATCTCTGTTCGGTGACATCACTGTGTTTATTATCCCTGTTCGGTGACATCACTGTGCTTATTATCCCTGGACTGTGACATCACTGTGTTTATTATCCCTGGACTGTGACATCACTGTGTTTATTATCCTTGGACTGTGACATCACTGTGTTTATTATCCCTGGACTGTGACATCACTGTGTTTATTATCCCTGTACAGTGACATCACTGTGTGTATTATCCCAGTGCAGGAAGAGGTAAGTGGTCTGTGTTTGTGTGTTTGTTTTCTATTTTTCGGGGTCGTGAATGCAGAGGACTACGTCGGATTCGGTGGACTACGTCGGACCAGCTTTTTTTTTTTTTTTTTTTTTTTAATAAAATGGTCAAACAGGGGTCTGGGGGAGTGTTTATTTCAATAAAATGTTTCATACTTGTGTGTGTGTATTTTTTTTTACAATACTACAGTTTTAGTAATCACGGCTATCTACTGACGGCCCTGATTACTAATACTGGGCTTAGTGCTTGCTGGTATGGCAGGCCAGCACTAACCCCAACATCTATTACCCCGGCACCCACCGCCACCAGGGGTGCCGGGAAGAGCCGGGTACCCGCAGAACCGGACCTTCTAAATTGAGGGTCTGGCTCTGGGGCAGCTGCAGGCTGGTACCATTAGGCTGGGAAGGGCCAATAAGCGTGTCCCTTCCCACCCTGGTAGTGCCAGGCTGCCGCTGCTGGTTGTATCTGGCTGGCAAAGGAAAAAGGGGGGACCCCATGCCATTTTTTTACAAAAATAATTAAATAATTTTAAAAAAATTGGCGTGGGGTCCCCCCCTTTTTTCCTTAGCCAGCCAGATACAACCAGCAGCGGCAGCCTGGCACTACCAGGGTGGGAAGGGACACGGTTATTGGCCCTTCCCAGCCTAATGGTACCAGCCTGCAGCCGCCCCAGAGCCAGACCCTCAATTTAGAAGGTCCGGTCCTGCGGGTACCCGGCTCTTCCTGGCACCCCTGGTGGCGGTGGGTGCCGAGGCAATAGATGTTGGGGTTAGTGCTGGCCTGCCATACCGGCAAGCACTAAGACCAGTATTAGTAATCAGGGCCGTCAGTAGATAGCCATAATTACTAAAACTGTAGTATTGTAAAAAAAAATACACACACACAAGTATAAAACATTTTATTGAAATAAACACTCCCCCAGACCCCTGTTTGACCATTTTATTAAAAAAAAAAAAAAAAAAAGCTGGTCCGACGTAGTCCACCGAATCCGACGTAGTCTTTTGCATTCACGACCCTGAAAAATAGAAAACAAACACACAAACACAGACCACTTACCTCTTCCTGCACTGGGATAATACACACAGCGATGTCACTGTACAGGGATAATAAACACAGTGATGTCACCGTACAGGGATAATTAACACAGCGATGTCACTGTACAGACATAATAAACACAGCGATGTCACTGTACAGGGATAATAAACACAGTGATGTCACCGTACAGGGATAATAAACACAGTGATGTCACCGTACAGAGATAATAAACACAGCGATGTCACTGTACAGGGATAATAAACACAGTGATGTCACCGTACAGGGATAATACACACAGTGATGTCACAGTACAGAGATAATAAACACAGCGATGTCACTGTACAGGGATAATAAACACAGTGATGTCACAGTACAGGGATAATAAACACAGCGATGTCACTGTACAGGGATAATAAACACAGTGATGTCACAGTACAGAGATAATAAACACAGTGATGTCACAGTACAGGGATAATAAACACAGCGATGTCACTGTACAGGGATAATAAACACAGTGATGTCACAGTACAGAGATAATAAACACAGTGATGTTACAGTACAGGGATAATAAACACAGTGATGTCACAGTACAGGGATAATAAACCTCAGATCAACACATTGTGCCCCCATCAGACCTCAGATCAGCGTCTTGTGCCCCCATCAGACCTCAGATCAACACAATGTGCCTCAACACTCTGCACTTACAAGCATGTAACTGAATTTAATGGCATCTGTGTTTCCCTATTGAAAATGTTTATCAGTGTGTGAATAATAATAATATAACATGTAGCGTAAAAACATTAGCCTAGGGTAGGATCCTGCCTAAAGAGTCTACCTTGTCACGGTGGCAGGCTTACTAATCTTTTGGGCAAAAAAAGCAGTTGTGATATGCCGTAAAAAAGAAAGATGTAATGTTCTATGTGGAGGCTGCTGCATATTAAGCAAATCTGTAAAGTTTACCCGAAAGGGGGGGCCCGCGAAATTTGCCTGTAGGGGGCCCCGAAATTCCTGATGGCAGCCCTGGTATTATAGCAGTTATATTCTTGTACATAGGAGCAGTACTATAGTAGTTATATTCTTGTACATAGGAGCAGTATTATAGCAGTTATATTTTTGTACATAGGAGGCAGTATTATAGTAGTTATATTCTTGTATATAGGAGCAGTGTTATAGTAGTTATATTCTTGTACATAGGAGGCAGTATTATCGTAGTTATATTCTTGTACATAGGAGCAGTATTATAGTAGTTATATTCTTGTACATAGGAGGCAGTATTATAGTGGTTATATTCTTGTACATAGGAGGCAGTATTATAGTAGTTATATTGTTGTACATAGGAGCAGTGTTATAGTAGTTATATTCTTGTACATAGGAGCAGTATTATAGCAGTTATATTCTTGTACATAGGAGCAGTATTATAGTAGTTATATTCTTGTACATAGGAGCAGTATTATAATAGTTATATTCTTGTACATAGGGTGCAGTATTATAGTAGTTATATTCTTGTACATAGGAGCAGTATTATAGTAGTTATATTCTTGTACATAGGAGGCAGTATTATAGTAGTTATATTCTTGTACATAGGAGCAGTATTATAGTAGTTATATTCTTGTACATAGGAGCAGTATTATAGTAGTTATATTGTTGTACATAGGAGCAGTGTTATAGTAGTTATATTCTTGTACATAGGAGCAGTATTATAGCAGTTATATTCTTGTACATAGGAGCAGTATTATAGTAGTTATATTCTTGTACATAGGAGCAGTATTATAATAGTTATATTCTTGTACATAGGGTGCAGTATTATAGTAGTTATATTCTTGTACATAGGAGCAGTATTATAGTAGTTATATTCTTGTACATAGGAGCAGTATTATAGTAGTTATATTCTTGTACATAAGAGCAGTATTATAGTAGTTATATTCTTGTACATAGGAGCAGTATTATAGTAGTTATATTCTTGTACATAGGAGGCAGTATTATAGTGGTTATATTCTTGTACATAGGAGGCAGTATTATAGTAGTTATATTGTTGTACATAGGAGCAGTGTTATAGTAGTTATATTCTTGTACATAGGAGCAGTATTATAGCAGTTATATTCTTGTACATAGGAGCAGTATTATAGTAGTTATATTCTTGTACATAGGAGCAGTATTATAATAGTTATATTCTTGTACATAGGGGTGCAGTAATTATAGTAGTTATATTCTTGTACATAGGAGCAGTATTATAGTAGTTATATTCTTGTACATAGGAGGCAGTATTATAGTAGTTATATTCTTGTACATAGGAGCAGTATTATAGTAGTTATATTCTTGTACATAGGGCCAGTATTATAGTAGTTATATTGTTGTACATAGGAGCAGTGTTATAGTCAGTTATATTCTTGTACATAGGAGCAGTATTATAGCAGTTATATTCTTGTACATAGGAGCAGTATTATAGTAGTTATATTCTTGTACATAGGAGCAGTATTATAATAGTTATATTCTTGTACATAGGGTGGCAGTATTATAGTAGTTATATTCTTGTACATAGGAGCAGTATTATAGTATTTATATTCTTGTACATAGGAGCAGTTTATAGTAGTTATATTCTTGTACATAGGAGCAGTATTACTTGTAGTTTATACTCTTGTACATAGGAGCAGTATTATAGTAGTTATATTCTTGTACATAAGAGCAGTATTATAGTAGTTATATTCTTGTACATAGGAGCAGTATTATAGTAGTTATATTCTTATACATAGGAGCAGTATTATAGTAGTTATATTCTTTTACATAGGAGCAGTATTATAGTAGTTATATTCTTGTACATAGGAGCAGTATTATAGTAGTTATATTCTTTTACATAGGAGCAGTATTATAGTAGTTATATTCTTGTACATAGCAGCAGTATTATAGTAGTTATATTTTTGCCTATAAGGGCAGGGCAGACTGCAGATTTTTGTGGGCCTTTTGCCATTAGAGGCACAGTGGGTACTTTGTACTCTTCTTTTATTTCATTGCCAGTATCATTTTTTTATGTCTTTTGCTGCATTTTAATGATACTTGTTTTTTTTTTTACCAGTATAATAGTTCTACTATATTAACAGTTGCTTAGTGGTCAGCTTTACAGTTTAACCTCTAATATAGTTAGTGATACATATGATTCTGACTATCTAGTCTCCAGCAGTAATACAGAGCAGTCCAATAATGAGAGTGAGATGACCCTTCAGATACTATCTTGTCTGCATAGCAGAGCTGAAAAGAGAGAATGTTTTTGTATGTAGAATGGTGTAAGCGAGTAAACAAAAACAGAAAAATGGAACTCACCTGTGTGTATCACAAAACCACCTCCCGTTCAGGTGGACTCAATGCATCCATGTGTTACATGAGCACAGAGATTTTAAATGTTTGTCATCTACAGTATTATTATGTTTCCTCTACAGGGCATAACTTCTGATCTCCATGGCTTGCAAATCTCCTTTATTTTCAGGGTTAACACCTCACAAGGAGCATGGAAGAACCATCTTATTATATCATTTGGTAACAGGTTCAGATCTCAGCAGCTCACAGAAGTATGTGAAAGAAATTTGTGAACAAACCAATGAATTTTTGGTTAAGTAATACATTTTGCTCATAAGATAATGGACCAAAAAAAATAAAAAAAGTTGCTGAAAGGTTTTGAAAGGTTAATGGATTTCTGGCATAGGGTACAAGCAATGCACAGAATGAGGTGTGAGGACAATTTTACGTGGCACTCGGACAAGAAAAGATGGGACAGCGATGCCTATTTGGTCCCTAAGAGAATAATAACAGAAAGCTCTGAGACAGAACAGCAACGCATTAGAGAAGAAAGCGTCCCCGAGGATTACTAAGGCAAATTACATCAGGATACGTCTGCATGGAGCATATGTTTTTTCAAGCATGGCTTCCAATTTATCCTCAAGTCCTGATTGGCGGGCTCTGGGAGAAGAAAAGGTAAGCTGACGGTTGAGCTTTACAGTGTCATAAGAGCTTCAATGGAGGGTTGCAAAGGATTTTGACAAAGAGCAAAGTAATGAAGAGTCTCGTTAATGTGACCGGAGAAGATAAAGGATTAATCACACTGTATATGCAGAGTCTCATCCATAAAGACTAAACAAGCCGTTTATCACGTCGTATACCCTCTAGGAATTAAGGAGGAAGAGCTTTCACACGTTTTACAGGCACAGTGTAATTTACCCCTTCAAAGAGTTCTCCAGGAATGATTTAAAATGGTTGCTAGCAATCTGTCCTAGAATGTGAGCAGGACTGGTTGCCACCACTTGCAGAGATACCTGGGGGTATGAGGGGCAGGGTCTCACTACACTGATCTACAATTGGTAGTAATGATGGATCCTGCCTATGATGTGTCATCATGGCTGAGCAGTCTGACAGGAACACTCACCAATATGTAGTATATGCAAGTGCTGGAGTGTTGTGTGTAGTGAAACCTGGCCCTTATCCCCATAGGTAGCTCTGCAAGTAGAGGCAACCAGTCCTCCTCACATTCTAGGCCATTTTGAAACATTCCCAGAGAAACCCTTAAAGTGAAACTTACATTTTCAGAATTAGTAAAGTAAAGCTGTGTGGATCACATTAGGGACATTAATTATTTAACTTTAGTCCCTCAAATGAAAGGAGTTGTCCAAGTTATGTAAAAAAAAATATAGCACTGTAAATCGGGGATACTCAGCAGCATGTTGTATGTGTAGGGCTACAAGTCCCAGCTGTACAATGACACTGCTAATACACACAGGATCTCCCCCTACCTGTTCTTGTACAATGCTCTGAATAACTCCTCCAGTCTGTCAGATCTGTGTCTGCAAGAGGGAAGATCCTGTGCCTAGCATTTGTGTCTTCACTGCCTACAGCTGCTCAGCAAAGCCTCCAGCCCTGAGTCTGTGCTGCTGATGGTAGAAGGGGTTAAACTTTCCTGAAACAGTGGGAGGGAGACACAGGGCAGAGAGCAGCACAGTGATGTCTAGTGCACAGACACAGATCTGCTCCCCAGGCTTGTACACAAAGCATCATCAGAGCAGGGAGAGAATCTGACATCACAGGTCATGTGACCCTCAGTGAAATCTGAGAAAGGGGTCACCTCAGATGAAGTAAGTGAAATGTAAACCCCTTACATTTGATTAGTTAGAAACAGAGAACAAAATTATAAATCGGAAAACCCCTTTAAGCTTTAAGCTGCAGGACACTATCCCGAACACAAAAGAAATAATTGAATTGTTGCATATTTCCTAGTTTTGCAGAAGAAGTTGCCAAAATGTTGCTTCTTTCTCTCACACTTCGTCATCTGCAGTAATTGGTTGAAAGTTGAAATCACAGACATCCTGCTCTGCCTGCCCCTTGCATCATTTTGATTTGATTCTCCAGCGGTATAATGATTTTTGTATCTGCCCAGAGAACCCCAAACGCTACATATTTTTGCCTCATAACCTGTTTTTCATGTTAGGGCTTTTCATGCCACTGTTTTTGGTATTACTGCACCCGGCAAGATGTTTACATATAAAACTTCCTGTTTTCCTCAGCTTCCTGTTGGGTTTACCAACCAAACCCAGTATGCTTTACTCTGTAATGTTTCTCAGGGTTTGTTCAACCTGCCACACTGTTTCTTTAGCATTAGTCGTGTACCTACACCTTCATTCTTCATGCTAAGTGGATGAAGGCCTGAGAAACATTACAGAGAAAAGCATGCTGAGTTTGATTAGTAAACCCAGCAGGAAGCTAGTGAAAACAGGAAGTTCTACATGTAAGCATCCTGCCAGGATGCAGTGATGCCGAGAACAGGGGAAGGAGAATGCTGACATGACAAACAGGTTATGAGGCAAAAATATGCAGTTTTGAGGCAGATTAAAAAATTCCATCATGGGACTGGAGAACCACAATTCATAACAGTGATTTAAGAATGAAATGGCTGGTTTCAAAGTCTTCTCCAATACGAGCCATTGGTACCGGAGAGCAAGTGTCAATCATTGCTTCAGGTTTAATGTCACACATATAATATGCATATACAATATAAATATGTAAAATATTTACTATAAAATAACAAAAAATATATCAATTTTTAATTGCTAATTCCAAATTGCTATTTTTTTCTACAAAAACATGGCACTCTATTAGCATCATACTTGTAGTGATATGTAGTTGTGCAGGCTGAATAGTCATATTCATACCATAGTCATAGCCCGTGGCCATATTGTTGTCCTGTCATCTCAGCATTTTTAACAGCTTCTTTGATTCAGTGCAGAAACGGTCTCATAAAGCAGCATCTTAACCCTATAGAGACAATGGAATCATCCGTAATGCTAAAGGATTTGCGCATGGATATGGACGATGCCATCTTATGCCATTTGGAATTTTATGCTTTTAAGATGTAAAAGTAAAGAAAAACTTGGGCGCATCTGGAAGAAACTAAGCAGTATAAAAGCACTAATGGACTATAAGGCTCAGCTGACGCTGTACAGAAGGGATAAAGCTTGCCAAAATCACCTATCCAGAGACAGAGTCTGAACCTGCAAAAAGCAACTTAATGAATCTTTTGAAAAGTTGCAGCCACTCTGACAAACACCAGCTGCCTCGGTAATAAACCGCTTCAGCACTAACCTTGTGAACACCTTTAATTTAGAACGGCAGAGAAAAAAAACGTGTCAATGGGATATTTACTGCATGTGGTGCAAAGTGTGTCTTAACCCACGCATAACCAGAGCCCTAAAAGCCAAAATAAAGACATAAATTCAATGATTGGTGACTAGTTGCAAAATTTGTCGCCATAGTCGACATAAAGCTCCATTTACACGTCATAATAGAAATGCCTTTTCTTGTCCATGTATTCGGACAAGAATAGGACATGTTCTATCTTTTTTGGGAGCCGCGGAACGAAAGTGCGGATGCGGACGGCACACTGTGTGCCGTCCGCATCTTTTGCGGCCCCATTGAAAGTGAATGGGTCTGCACCCGTTCCGCAAAATTGCAGAACGGATGCGGACACCATTTGCAGACGTGTGAATGGGGCCTTACTTTGTAGAGTAAGGTATATATATCTAATATATAAAGCTGAGTGTATGTGTGTGTGTATTTCCGCTAAAGGAATCCGCGACGTCGCTTTTACAATCACAAAATTTGTGGATTTTACTGTTAAAGGGCAGGCCACTGTGGAGGTCACTGTTAAGGGAGGAGGAGACTGTGGAGGCCATTATTAAAGGGGCAGCAACGTACTGTGAGGTCACTGTTAAGGCTGCGGGGTACTGTGGGGTAACTGTTAAGGGAGCAGTATACCGTGGACATCACTATTAAGGGAGTGGGGTACTGTGGCAGTCACTGTTAAAGGGTCAGTAACTGTGGAGGTCAGTTAAGGGGACTGTAACCTATCATCAGTGTTAAGGGGCGGATTCTACAGAGATCACTGTTAAGCGGGCGGGCCCCTGTGGAGGTCACTATCAAGGGGGTGGGATACTGTGGAACTCACTGTTAAAGGGGTAGGCTGCTGTGAAGGTCAAAGTTAAGGGGGTGGGCTGCTGTGGAGGTCCCATTTTAAGGAGACGGGCACTGTGGGAGGGGGGTCAGTGTTAAGGGGTGGGTGGCTGTGGGGGTCACTGTTAAGGGGGCAGGGTGCTGTAGATGTCACTGTTATAGTGGACACTGTTGATATCTTTTAACAACACACACAAACATTAAATGAAATAGATTAAAGGGGTTGTCTGAGTTATGACAAAAAATATATAGCACTGTAAATCTGATGGGCAGCAATATATAACTAAGTTAAGCAAGTTTTAGGCAAAAAAAAATCCATATTTCCTAATTTCCCTGGTTCTCTTCTGGTCTTTGTTTACATGCAATAACAACAATCTCAGCCCCTCCCCCTTCTCCCCCCCCTCTCTGCAAAGGGAATGAATACAAGTGCTGAGTGACATGTCTGCCTGCTGGAATACTCAGCAGCATGTTGTATGTGTAGGACTACAAGTCCCAGCTGTACAATGACACTGCTAATACATACAGGAATTTCTCCCTACCTGTTCTTGTACAATACAATTCCTCTACAGCTCTTGTGCCCAGCATTTGTCTCCTCTCACTGCTGCAGCTACTGTTTGTTGTAAAGCCTTGAGCCCTCAGTGTGTTCTGGCTGAAGGGGTTAATGTTTTATCTGAAGGAAACCAGGGAGAGAGCAGATAGCAGCCCGGCAAAGAAAGGGGGCGTGGCCAGTGACGTCTCGTGTACAGACTGTTATCTGAACTCTGAGGCTTGTGAACGAAAGATCACAGAGCAGAGACATAAGGTGACATCACAGGTCATGTGACCCTCAGTCAACTCTGAGAAACCAGCAGCTTTAGAAACACAAAGTATATGGGAAAGTTGTTATACCTGACAAGTTAGAAACATATAAAGAACAAAAAAATAACTTGGACAACCCCTTTAAATATACCCAGTTGAAGGCGGATCCTTCAGCTAGTATATACTTTTTTATACTTTTTGGGAATAAGTAGTACTGCTTTCCTACCAAAGAGGGGTTACAGGAAGCAGCAATGAAGTTGAGCGTTGGAAGGAGATGAGACAACATAGCACAGTGAGGGGAGCGTTCCCCTCTCCTGCAGCAGGAGCCCTCCAGGGGAAGCAGCTCGTAGAGCACCATGGCTCCAGGCAGTTCATAGACTGAGTATTTCGAGGGGGTCAACGGCCTAAGGCACCCCACTCAAAGGTACCAGAACTGTCAGAAAGTCCAGTAACCAGACAGAGGCTAAAGATTAGCACAACAGAGAAAGAGACAGCAAGTTATTCAAATTTGCCTGCCAGTTTACACTGAAACCTGCTGTAGCCAAGAGAAAGATCAAGTATTGTCTGGATGCAAGTTTATTCAAGTAAAACTGTTGAACTTGGTACCTTGAAAGTGGTACCTTGGAACCGAACTCAAGTTCGGGAAATAGTTTTTTTTTTACAGTATAATCCAATGTTTGAAGTTATTAAGTTTCGCGAGACTTTGCAAAATAATTACTTCAGCTCATCAGAGCCAATACATTCTAATACTGAGCGCTCCGTACAGTATTAGAAACAAACTTTTTTGCAAATTGACTTTGGATGTCTCATCCCTAGAAACGAGCATGGGCGCCATAAAAAAAAAACAAAAAAACACTCACCTGTCCTCCATAATGCTGCTACCAGTTTCTTGAGTGCTTCCGGTTCCTGGAGCACTTGTGATGCTGTGGCCAATCACTGATCTCAGTGGTCACATCTTCTCGATCGGCAATGAGGTCTGTAATTGGCCATAGCATCACAAGACCAAGCCACTTCCTGGTCCTGTGGGAACAGGAAGTGGGGCAGCGGCAGCGGCACAACAAGAAAGTGGACAGTTGAGTATTTTGAGCATTTTGTTTAACAGGGCACAGGTTAGTTACATCGGGGTTGTTGGCTACTAGGCTGGACAACGCCTTTAATCTTCTGATTTTTTACATCAGCAATAACATATGAAAAATGTACATAAAATACCATGGGATCATTATGATTTTTTCCTCTGTGTAATATGCAATAAATATAAGTTAAAAATACATTCATAAGGTTACGAGTGCTCTGAATTTGTTCTCGACATGATGATTGCTGATTATATTGACTGTAGCTTGATCAATATACATTTCAAAGTCCCATTCCTCGAGCACATCAAATGAAAAACTCTGTCAGCCGATGCCTGATCTCCAGGTGTATCCTCCATCAATACTACATGATGTCTAGGCATCTGAGGGTGGTTTGCCTCCAGCATTACAGATCAGAGGCCAAGAGCAGATTGAAGATTAAAGTCTTGGAGCATTACTATTCAATGATTACGAAGATCGGAAGCTGCAATGTAATTCTGTTTTAGTCCATCTTTTTCAGTTGGGGCATACGAGTCATGTAACAAGTGCAGAGCCTTCATGAAACACCAAAATAATGATTTCCTCTTGGACCACTACTATGGAGCACCATCTGTTTGAATTTCTAGAAGATTCCTCAATGAATTACATTTGTGGCAGAACTTACGGTGTGAAGAACATACAACCTCTGAAACTAGACCCTGTCCTCCAACAAGAAAAACACAGCCATAGTCATCTTCATCTATGGGTGAGGGTTACTATGAGTGGTCATCCATTGGTGGGTAGGTGTCTGAATTCTAGTGATCTTGAGGATAGAGGATACCTGAGTCCACTCTGGATTGAACAGTGGTGTGATTGTTGGCCCACTGTTTCAGTCACTACTGTGGGACTGATTGACATCCTCTGTGAGCTAAATATAAGAAGATGGAGTGGTGGCCCAACATGCACACTACTATTCCCTTCAGAGAGTAGACTAAGGAACCCTTTGTTCTAGGGATCCCTGGGGCCCCCAGCTGTCCTCAGTAATCCAACATCCCCTAAGGCACTATAGGAATGCCACCAGGTAATATAGTAACCTGAGAGAGGCCACGCTAACCTATCAAGATATTATATATTGTCCTTCATTTCTCCCTTTAACTGTCCCTTAGATGTCTGCTTGTGCAGTTAGAGAGAACCCCACTTCGAGGAGCAGGCACTTCAAAATTAATAGGATATGTCATGAATATCTTGAATGCTGGGCTTCCAGATGATCATAAGATCAAAGGTCCAATGAGCCTGTGTTGCTTGAGAGTCATTGGAAAGAAGGAGAAGGTTCCTTTCATAGTTGGTCTGGCGCTCCAAAAATTTGTCTCGACTGTAAGGATGTGGTGCCAGAATTATAATGTACGGGTTGCAGAGCTACACCAAACAGGGGCAGATAGTCATTAAAGATGGAATATATTATACACGGAAGGGCACTCAATATTTGGACACCACAATTTATTATCTATTATTATTATCTTTTATCTAATTTTTAAAAAGCAATCATATATATAAAAAGCAAAAAAATAGATAATATAATGCAAAAACTAAATATGTAGAAATGCTATTATAAATGTAATTCGAATCATCACAGATGTGCCATAGATATATCGTCTACTGACTAATGTGTACACCCTTAATGGTATATCATAGGGCACAGCTATGAATCAATGCACTGTTCATTAAAATCGCATATATCATATACCAGAAAATTAATACCATATTAATATTGACTCACATCAAACATAAACGCGCTTATATTTTAGTAAAATGCAATAGTCATGTGTGACCATATATGCTGATAACGTCCTTACTGTATCACTGAGTTAATAACAGTATGTGGCAATAGATTAGTAGTAGAGATGAGCGAGTAGTGTTCGATCGAGCCGGTATTCGATCGAATACTACGATATTCGGCACACTCGATTTCAATCGAGTATAACGGCGATGGCGCACTTAGAATTCGTTTCCCCTCCCACCTTCCCTGGCGCTCTTTTTCCACCAATCAACATGCAGGGGGGGTATGACAGGCACGCTGAGCACGCTGGCAGCGCGAAAACAGCGTCTACATGGATTGGCTGGAAAAACCATGTGACCTCGAATCATAAAAACTCAGCTCTTCCTGCTCGTACGCATATGCTGCGTGAACTTAGTCAGGGACAGAGGCTGGAGAAGGGAGAGACAGATTTTAGCTGTTGGACAGGCAGGAGCGTGATTAAAAGCCCTTATCAGGGCTACTACAGTGGACTTCAGTGATAGCTTTACTACAATATAGACTTTACAGAGAACGGCTGCTGTATTCAGGGATAGCTGCTGGAGTAGGGACAGAGAGAGGCATTAGTGGTGTATTAGGTGCTCTGCTACATACCAAACTATATTTGGCACTACTGCTGTGTACTTTGAAATATACAATATCTAGGCATTTTAATAGGCCACTGTACTGTGCGTTCTCTTGCTAAATTATCTCACATACCTGGTGTAAATACCCACCGTCTGTTCAGTTACTACACGGCTGTGTACTTTGAAATATACAATATCTAGGCATTTTAATAGGCCACTGTACTGTGCGTTCTCTTGCTAAATTATCTCACATACCTGGTGTAAATACCCACCGTCTGTTCAGTTACTACACGGCTTTGTACTTTGAAATATACAATATCTAGGCCATTTAATAGGCCACTGTACTGTGCGTTTTCTTGTTAAAGTATCTCACATACCTGGTGTACATACCCACCGTCTGTTCAGTTACTACACGGCTTTGTACTTTGAAATATACAATATCTAGGCCATTTAATAGGCTACTGTACGTTCTCTTGTTAAATTATCTCACATACCTGGTGTAAATACCCACCGTCTGTTCAGTTACTACACGGCTGTGTACTTTGAAATATACAATATCTAGGCATTTTAATAGGCCACTGTACTGTGCGTTCTCTTGTTAAATTATCTCACATACCTGGTGTAAATACCCACCGTCTGTTCAGTTACTACACGGCTTTGTACTTTGAAATATACAATATCTAGGCCATTTAATAGGCCACTGTACTGTGCGTTTTCTTGTTAAAGTATCTCACATACCTGGTGTACATACCCACCGTCTGTTCAGTTACTACACGGCTTTGTACTTTGAAATATACAATATCTAGGCCATTTAATAGGCCACTGTACTGTGCGTTCTCTTGTTAAATTATCTCACATACCTGGTGTACATACCCACCGTCTGTTCAGTTACTACACGGCTTTGTACTTTGAAATATACAATATCTAGGCATTTTAATAGCCCACTGTACTGTGCGTTCTCGTGCTAAATTATCTCACATACCTGGTGTAAATACCCACCGTCTGTTCAGTTACTACACGGCTTTGTACTTTGAAATATACAATATCTAGGCCATTTAATAGGCCACTGTACTGTGCGTTCTCTTGTTAAAGTATCTCACATACCTGGTGTACATACCCACCGTCTGTTCAGTTACTACACGGCTTTGTACTTTGAAATATACAATATCTAGGCCATTTAATAGGCCACTGTACTGTGCGTTTTCTTGTTAAAGTATCTCACATACCTGGTGTACATACCCACCGTCTGTTCAGTTACTACACGGCTTTGTACTTTGAAATATACAATATCTAGGCCATTTAATAGGCCACTGTACTGTACGTTCTCTTGTTAAATTATCTCACATATCTGGTGTAAATACCCACCGTCTGTTCAGTTACTACACGGCTGTGTACTTTGAAATATACAATATCTAGGCCATTTAATAGGCCACTGTACTGTGCGTTCTCTTGTTAAATTATCTCACATACCTGGTGTAAATACCCACCGTCTGTTCAGTTACTACACGGCTTTGTACTTTGAAATATACAATATCTAGGCCATTTAATAGGCCACTGTACTGTGCGTTCTCTTGTTAAAGTATCTCACATACCTGGTGTACATACCCACCGTCTGTTCAGTTACTACACGGCTTTGTACTTTGAAATATACAATATCTAGGCCATTTAATAGGCCACTGTACTGTGCGTTCTCTTGTTAAATTATCTCACATACCTGGTGTACATACCCACCGTCTGTTCAGTTACTACACGGCTTTGTACTTTGAAATATACAATATCTAGGCATTTTAATAGCCCACTGTACTGTGCGTTCTCGTGCTAAATTATCTCACATACCTGGTGTAAATACCCACCGTCTGTTCAGTTACTACACGGCTTTGTACTTTGAAATATACAATATCTAGGCCATTTAATAGGCCACTGTACTGTGCGTTCTCTTGTTAAAGTATCTCACATACCTGGTGTACATACCCACCGTCTGTTCAGTTACTACACGGCTTTGTACTTTGAAATATACAATATCTAGGCCATTTAATAGGCCACTGTACTGTGCGTTTTCTTGTTAAAGTATCTCACATACCTGGTGTACATACCCACCGTCTGTTCAGTTACTACACGGCTTTGTACTTTGAAATATACAATATCTAGGCCATTTAATAGGCCACTGTACTGTACGTTCTCTTGTTAAATTATCTCACATATCTGGTGTAAATACCCACCGTCTGTTCAGTTACTACACGGCTGTGTACTTTGAAATATACAATATCTAGGCCATTTAATAGGCCACTGTACTGTGCGTTCTCTTGTTAAATTATCTCACATACCTGGTGTAAATACCCACCGTCTGTTCAGTTACTACACGGCTTTGTACTTTGAAATATACAATATCTAGGCCATTTAATAGGCCACTGTACTGTGCGTTCTCTTGTTAAAGTATCTCACATACCTGGTGTACATACCCACCGTCTGTTCAGTTACTACACGGCTTTGTACTTTGAAATATACAATATCTAGGCCATTTAATAGGCCACTGTACTGTGCGTTTTCTTGTTAAAGTATCTCACATACCTGGTGTACATACCCACCGTCTGTTCAGTTACTACACGGCTTTGTACTTTGAAATATACAATATCTAGGCCATTTAATAGGCCACTGTACTGTGCGTTTTCTTGTTAAAGTATCTCACATACCTGGTGTACATACCCACCGTCTGTTCAGTTACTACACGGCTTTGTACTTTGAAATATACAATATCTAGGCCATTTAATAGGCCACTGTACTGTGCGTTCTCTTGTTAAATTATCTCACATACCTGGTGTACATACCCACCGTCTGTTCAGTTACTACACGGCTTTGTACTTTGAAATATTACAATATCTAGGCCATTTAATAGGCCACTGTACTGTGCGTTCTCTTGTTAAATTATCTCACATACCTGGTGTACATACCCACCGTCTGTTCAGTTACTACACGGCTTTGTACTTTGAAATATACAATATCTAGGCATTTTAATAGCCCACTGTACTGTGCGTTCTCGTGCTAAATTATCTCACATACCTGGTGTAAATACCCACCGTCTGTTCAGTTACTACACGGCTTTGTACTTTGAAATATACAATATCTAGGCCATTTAATAGGCCACTGTACTGTGCGTTCTCTTGTTAAAGTATCTCACATACCTGGTGTACATACCCACCGTCTGTTCAGTTACTACACGGCTTTGTACTTTGAAATATACAATATCTAGGCCATTTAATAGGCCACTGTACTGTGCGTTTTCTTGTTAAAGTATCTCACATACCTGGTGTACATACCCACCGTCTGTTCAGTTACTACACGGCTTTGTACTTTGAAATATACAATATCTAGGCCATTTAATAGGCCACTGTACTGTACGTTCTCTTGTTAAATTATCTCACATATCTGGTGTAAATACCCACCGTCTGTTCAGTTACTACACGGCTGTGTACTTTGAAATATACAATATCTAGGCCATTTAATAGGCCACTGTACTGTGCGTTCTCTTGTTAAATTATCTCACATACCTGGTGTAAATACCCACCGTCTGTTCAGTTACTACACGGCTTTGTACTTTGAAATATACAATATCTAGGCCATTTAATAGGCCACTGTACTGTGCGTTCTCTTGTTAAAGTATCTCACATACCTGGTGTACATACCCACCGTCTGTTCAGTTACTACACGGCTTTGTACTTTGAAATATACAATATCTAGGCCATTTAATAGGCCACTGTACTGTGCGTTTTCTTGTTAAAGTATCTCACATACCTGGTGTACATACCCACCGTCTGTTCAGTTACTACACGGCTTTGTACTTTGAAATATACAATATCTAGGCCATTTAATAGGCCACTGTACTGTACGTTCTCTTGTTAAATTATCTCACATATCTGGTGTAAATACCCACCGTCTGTTCAGTTACTACACGGCTGTGTACTTTGAAATATACAATATCTAGGCCATTTAATAGGCCACTGTACTGTGCGTTTTCTTGTTAAAGTATCTCACATACCTGGTGTACATACCCACCGTCTGTTCAGTTACTACACGGCTTTGTACTTTGAAATATACAATATCTAGGCCATTTAATAGGCCACTGTACTGTGCGTTCTCTTGTTAAATTATCTCACATACCTGGTGTACATACCCACCGTCTGTTCAGTTACTACACGGCTTTGTACTTTGAAATATACAATATCTAGGCCATTTAATAGGCCACTGTACTGTGCGTTCTCTTGTTAAATTATCTCACATACCTGGTGTACATACCCACCGTCTGTTCAGTTACTACACGGCTTTGTACTTTGAAATATACAATATCTAGGCATTTTAATAGCCCACTGTACTGTGCGTTCTCGTGCTAAATTATCTCACATACCTGGTGTAAATACCCACCGTCTGTTCAGTTACTACACGGCTTTGTACTTTGGAAATATACAATATCTAGGCCATTTAATAGGCCACTGTACTGTGCGTTTTCTTGTTAAAGTATCTCACATACCTGGTGTACATACCCACCGTCTGTTCAGTTACTACACGGCTTTGTACTTTGAAATATACAATATCTAGGCCATTTAATAGGCCACTGTACTGTGCGTTCTCTTGTTAAATTATCTCACATACCTGGTGTAAATACCCACCGTCTGTTCAGTTACTACACGGCTGTTGTACTTTGAAATATACAATATCTAGGCCTTTTAATAGGCCACTGTACTGTGCGTTCTCTTGCTAAAGTATTTCACATACCTAATTATATACCCAAATATTGTATTTGCAACAAAAAAAAAATAAAATGCGGAGGGGGGCTAGCGGAATAGGACGTGGACGTGGACGAGGACGGGGGCGCGGAAATGCTGTTGGGGGCCTTGTTGAAGCCAGTGGGTATACAATGTGTGCTGGTGAGGATCAGCCAGGATCCCGCTCATCCAGAATCCCTGCCTTTATGGGACAGTTAAGCAGGGGGCGGGTTACACCGCTGTTGAGGCCTGAGCAGGTTGAACAGGTGGTGCAATGGATAGCCGATAGCGCTTCCACACAGTTGTCCACCAGCCAGTCATCCACACAGTCTCACTCTGACCCTCCTTCCTCCACACCTGGCCAACAGAGTCATCCACCCTTGACCCCTCCCAGGAGCTCTTTTCGGGTCCTTTTTCAGATGTGCCGGAAGAATCCCAGGAGCTAGCAGAGGAATTTGTTTGTAGTGATGCCCAAACACTGGAGTTTTCGCCATCTCCTGCTGATGTGGACCCTGAGTCAGCATCTGTTATCATGAGCGATGATGATGATGAGACGCAGTTGCCATCAAGGGAGGCTGTTGGAATGTCCAGTGGGCAGGAGGAGGAGCAGAGTGAGGAAGTGGAAGAGGAGCTGGTGGATGACGAAATGACCGACCCCACTTGGCCAGGGGTGATGTCCAGCGAGGAAAGCAGTGGAGAGGTGGTGGTCTGCGCAGCACCGAAAAAGGCAGCAAGAGGCAGAGGGATGTCCACAGGCAGAGGGATGTCCACAGGCAGAGGGATGTCCACAGGCAGAGGGATGGCCACAGGCAGAGGGATGGCCACAGGCAGAGGGATGGCCACAGGCAGAGGACAGTTCAGACAGAGAAGTGAGGCCACAGCCAGCAGGGCCGAAGCTGTTCCCGCCAGCGGCCAGTCGCGCGAAGCTCCCCCATCGAGGCCTCGTACTTCTGTGGTGTGGAGATATTTTAATGTTTGTGCGGATGACAAACTGAGCGCGGTTTGCACACTCTGCCACTCAAAACTGAGTAGGGGCTCTGAGAAGAGCAATCTGACCACCTCAGGCATGCGGCGTCACTTGGAATTCAAGCACTGGGCTGAGTGGGAGAGAGCAAACGCAATACAAACTGCGCCCGGTCTTGCTGCCACTGCCTCTTCCCCTTTGTTGTGTGCTGCCACTGCGGTCCAGACCTCCAGCCAGGACACCTCCACATCTGCCTCTGCCTCTGCTACTTTGGGGCCTTCTCCTTCAGCCTCCCCTTCCCCCGCCCCTTCCCCCGCCTCTTCGCCTGCACCTTCACACTCCTCGTCCCAACAACTGTCCATTCTCGCAGGCGTTCGACCGCAGGCGGAAGTACGCCTCGAGTCACCCCCAAGCCCAAGCCTTAAACTGCCACATCTCCAAACTGCTGGCCCTGGAGATGTTGCCGTTTAGGCTTGTGGAGACGCAGGCCTTCCGCGACCTGATGGCGGCTGCCGCACCTCGCTATTCCGTCCCTAGCCGCCACTACTTTTCCCGGAGTGCCGTCCCCGCCCTGCACCAGCACGTGTCGCGTAACATCAGGCGGGCCCTGAGGTACGCAGTCAGCGCAAAGGTCCACTTGACCACCGACTCATGGACAAGCGCTTGCGGCCAGGGACGATACATTTCTCTGACGGCACACTGGGTGAATGTAGTGGAGGCGGGGACGGGGTCGCAAACAGAGACGGCCTACCTACCACCCCCGCCCAAGATTGCCAGCATGGGTTCTGATAAACCCCCCTCCTCCTCCTCCTCCTCCTCCTCCTCCTGTGCCTTAACATCTCCCTCAGCCGCTAGCTGGAAGCGTTGCAGCACTGGCGCGGGGAGACGTCAGCAGGCGGTGCTAAAGCTCATCAGCTTGGGCGACAGGAAGCACAGCGCCCCAGAGGTGAGGGACGCCATATTGCAGCAGACGGAGATGTGGCTGTCGCCGCTGCAGCTAGGACCAGGCATGGTCGTGTGCGATAACGGCCGTAACCTGGTGGCGGCTCTGGAGCTTGCCGAACTCAATCACGTACCATGCCTGGCCCACGTTTTTAATCTGGTAGTCCAAAAATTTCTGAAGACTTACCCCAACCTGGCAGAGCTACTGGTGAAAGTGCGGCGCTTGTGCGCTCACTTTCGGAAGTCAACTGTAGCTGCTGCTAGCTTAAAAAAACTCCAGCAACGCCTCCATTTGCCTCAACATCGGCTGTTGTGCGACCTGCCGACTCGCTGGAATTCCACCTATTCCATGTTGGCCAGGGTGTGTGAGCAGCAGAGAGCATTGATGGAGTACCAGATAATGAATCCACGCGTGCCTCCAACTCAGCTCCCTCAGTTTGCCAACCACGAGTGGCCATGGATGGCAGACATATGCGATGTACTGCGTATCTTTGAGGAGTCCACCAAGAAGGTCAGCAGCGAGGACGCTATAGTGAGCGTAACCATTCCGCTCCTAGGCGTCCTTAAAGAATCGCTCATCGCAATAAGGGAGAACGCATTGCACGCAGAGGAGACGGGGGTAGGAGGAGACGCAACGGAGCTACACAGTCAGACCACACTTTTGTCTGCTTCACGGTGGCAGTTGCAGGAGGAGGAGGATGAAGAGGAGGAGGACGACGTGGAGGTGGCTGTGGAAGAGGAGGAGGATGCTGGCGGCGAGGGTAGCAGTCAGGCTGTGTGCGTCCCATTGGTTCAGCGCGGATGGGGCGGAGAGGAGGCGGAAGAGGAAGAGGAGGAAATGGCAAGTGATCCTTCTGGTGGGGGCAGTGAGGTCATGCCTATTCAGAGTCTGGCACACATGGCTGACTTCATGCTGGGCTGCTTTTCCCGGGACACACGTGTTGTCCGGATAGTGGAGAACAAACTGTACTGGGTCTTCGCACTCCTGGACCCCCGGTATAAAGATAACGTCTCCTCTTTTATTCCGGTAGAGGAGAGGACGAATCGATTGCTGGAATACCAGAGGGAACTCGTGCAGAACATGATGGAGATTTTCCCACCCACCATCGCTGGCGGCAGAGAGGAGAGGGTCTCCCAGAGTCCCACACATCCATCAGGCCCACAGCCACCAGGGGAACACTCTCCAAGGTGTGGGACACGTTCATGGCACCCCCTCGTGCAACTTCCATCACTGCGGGGCCCGCTATCAGCAGGAGGGACAAGTATCGGCGGATGTTGCGGGAGTACCTGGCAGACCGTAACCCTGTCCTCCCCGATCCCTCGGCGTCCTACACTTACTGGGTCTCCAAGTTGGACACGTGGCTGGAACTGTCCCTGTACGCCTTGGAGGTGCTTGCCTGCCCTGCCGCCAGCGTGCTATCAGAAAGGGTGTTCAGCGCAGCCGGGGGCATTATTACCGATAAGCGCAGCCGCCTGTCAACCGACAGTGCCGACAGGCTGACGCTAATCAAAATGAACAGCAAGTGGATTGACCCGGACTTTGCTTCTCCAACAGTGGAAAGCAGCCAAAAGTGAAGTGCCATGTGTATGAAGTGCCATTTCCTCCTCCACCTCCTCCTCCTCCTCCTTAACCGCCGTAGAATTGGTCCGTAAATCAGAAAAATTTTTATATTATGGCTCACCTCTTGGCCTCCACAAAATGTTTAAGAGGTCTCACCTCTTGGGCCTCCTCATAATTTTTAACAGGTCTCACCTCTTGGGCCTACTCATAATTTTTAACCGGTCTCACCTCTTGGGCCTCAACATAATTTTTATCCGGTCTCACCTCTTGTGCCTGCACAAAATGTTTAAGAGGTTTCAACCTCTTGGGCCCCCACAAAATGTTTAAGAGGTCTCACCTCTTGGGCCTCCTCATAATTTTTAACAGGTCTCACCTCTTGGGCCTACTCATAATTTTTAACCGGTCTCACCTCTTGGGCCTCAAAATAATTTTAAGAGGTCTCACCTCTTGGGCCTCCTCATAATTTTAACAGGTCTCACCTCTTGGGCCTCCACAAAATGTTTAACAGGTCTCACCTCTTGGGCCTCCACAAAATGTTTAACAGGTCTCACCTCTGGGCCTCCTCATAATTTTTAACAGGTCTCACCTCTTGGCCTACTCATAATTTTTAACCGGTCTCACCTCTTGGGCCTCAAAATAATTTTTAAGAGGTCTCACCTCTTGGGCCCTCCACAAAATGTTTAACAGGTCTCACCTATTGGGCCTCCACATAATTTTTAACGGGTCTCACCTCTTGGGTCTCCACAAAATGTTTAACAGGTCTCACCTATTGGGCCTCCACATAATTTTTAACGGGTCTCACCTCTTGGGTCTCCACAAAATGTTTAACAGGTCTCCCCTCTTGGCCTCCACATAATTTTTAATACGTCTCACCTCTTGGGGCCTCCACAAAATCTTAACAGGTCTCCCCTCTTGGGCCTCCACATAATTTTTAATACGTCTCACCTCTTGGGCCTCCACAAAATGTTTAAGGAGGTCTCACCTCTTGGCCTCCACATAATTTTTAAGAGGTCTCCCCTCTTGGGCCTCCACAAAATCTTTAACAGGTCTCACCTCTTGGGCCTCCACATAATTTTTAAGAGGTCTCACCTCTTGGGCCTCCACATAATTTTTAATACGTCTCACCTCTTGGGCCTCCACAAAATCTTTAACAGGTTCCCCTCTGGCCTCCCATAATTTTAATACGTTCACCTCTTGGGCCTCCACAAAATCTTTAACAGGTCTCCCCTCTTGGGCCTCCACATAATTTTTAATACGTCTCACCTCTTGGGCCTCCACAAAATCTTAACAGGTCTCCCCTCTTGGGCCTCCACATAATTTTTAATACGTCTCACCTCTTGGGCCTCCACAAAATCTTTAACAGGTCTCCCCTCTTGGGCCTCCACATAATTTTTAATACGTCTCACCTCTTGGGCCTCCACAAATCTTTAACAGGTCTTCCCCTCTTGGGCCTCCACATAATTTTTAATGGGTCTCCCCTCTTGGGCCTCCACATAATTTTTAATACGTCTCACCTCTTGGGCCTCCACAAAATGTTTAACAGGTCTCACCTCTTGGGCCTCCTCATAATTTTTAAACAGGTCTCACCTCTTGGGCCTACTCATAATTTTTAACCGGTCTCACCTCTTGGGCCTCAAAATAATTTTTAAGAGGTCTCACCTCTTGGGCCTCCACAAAATGTTTAACAGGTCTCACCTATTGGGCCTCCACATAATTTTTAACGGGTCTCACCTCTTGGGTCTCCACAAAATGTTTAACAGGTCTCACCTATTGGGCCTCCACATAATTTTTAACGGGTCTCACCTCTTGGGTCTCCACAAAATGTTTAACAGGTCTCACCTATTGGGCCTCCACATAATTTTTAACGGGTCTCACCTCTTGGGTCTCCACAAAATGTTTAACAGGTCTCACCTATTGGGCCTCCACATAATTTTTAACGGGTCTCACCTCTTGGGTCTCCACAAAATGTTTACCAGGTCTCACCTATTGGGCCTCCACATAATTATACTATAAAATATTAGGCCTTATAATTGGCAACTGTACTGTGCGTTCTCTTGCAAAATTATTTCACGGCTGTGAAGGCAAAATATTGTAACCAAAAAAAAATAAAATGCGGAGGGGGGCTAGCGGAATAGGACGTGGACGAGGACGGGGGCGCGGAAATGCTGTTGGGGGCCATAGTTGCTGGTTGAATTATCTGAGGTAAATGATTCTCCTTTAGACGACGCTTTCCCTTTGCATCGTTCTGCGATTAAACCATAAATAACTCTCTGCATATTTATACCAAATGCACCCAGTACGAAAAAAGTCATAGAAAGTTTCCAAACAGAGACTGGAAAACATCAGTAAGTTGAAAAAAACTGTTCGCTAAAAAAAAAAAAAAGTTAAAAATAAAATTGGCAGTTGATAGTATCGAGCTATTGTCACAGAGAGACGCGATTACAACACCTTCATTTACATTCAGTACATGTCTCAAGGCATTGGGAGAATGAAAACAGGCCACGGCTGGAGTATGAAATGTACCACCGCTTTGTACTGTCCGATACTGACCCGGTCCAGGGTGATGTCCAGCGAGGAAAGCAGTGGAGAGGTGGTGGTCTGCGCAGCACCGAAAAAGGCAGCAAGAGGCAGAGGGATGTCCACAGGCAGAGGCATGTCCACAGGCAGAGGGATGTCCACAGGCAGAGGGATGTCCACAGGCAGAGGGATGTCCACAGGCAGAGGGATGGCCACAGGCAGGGTGCCCAGGCAGGGACAGTTCAGACAGAGAAGTGAGGCCACAGCCAGCAGGGCCGAGCGTAACCATCCCGCTCCTATGCGTCCTTAAAGAATCCCTCATCGCAATAAGGGAGAACGCATTGCACACAGAGGAGACGGGGGCAGGAGGAGACGCAACGGAGCTACACAGTCAGACCACACTTTTGTCTGCTTCACGGTGGCAGTTGCAGGAGGAGGAGGATGAGGAGGAGGAGGACGACGTGGAGGTGGCTGTGGAAGAGGAGGAGGATGCTGGCGGCGAGGGTAGCATTCAGGCTGTGCGCGTCCCATTGGTTCAGCGCGGATGGGGCGGAGAGGAGGCGAAGAGGAAGAGGAGGAAATGGCAAGTGATCCTTCTGGTGGGGGCAGTGACGTCATACCTATTCAGAGTCTGGCACACATGGCTGACTTCATGCTGGGCTGCTTTTCCCGGGACACACGTGTTGTCCGGATAGTGGAGAACAAACTGTACTGGGTCTTCGCAATCCAAGTTGGACACGTGGCTGGAACTGTCCCTGTACGCCTTGGAGGTGCTTGCCTGCCCTGCCGCCAGCGTGCTATCAGAAAGGGGTGTTCCGCGCTGCCGGGGGCATTATCACCGATAAGCGCAGCCGCCTGTCAACCGACAGTGCCGACAGGCTGACGCTAATCAAAATGAACAGCAAGTGGATTGACCCGGACTTTGCTTCTCCAACAGTGGAAAGCAGCCAAAAGTGAAGTGCCATGTGTATGAAGTGCCATTTCCTCCTCCACCTCCTCCTCCTCCTCCTTAACCGCCGTAGAATTGGTCCGTAAATAAGAAAAATTGGGCCTCTTGGGCCTCCACAAAATGTTTAAGAGGTCTCACCTCTTGGGCCTCCACATAATTTTTAAGAGGTCTCCCCTCTTGGGCCTCCACATAATTTTTAATACGTCTCACCTCTTGGGCCTCCACAAAATGTTTAACAGGTCTCACCTCTTGGGCCTCCACAAATCTTTAACAGGTCTCCCCTCTTGGGGCCTCCACATAATTTTTAATACGTCTCACCTCTTGGGCCTCCACAAAATCTTTAACAGGTCTCCCCTCTTGGGCCTCCACATAATTTTTAATACGTCTCACCTCTTGGGCCTCCACAAAATCTTTAACAGGTCTCACCTCTTGGGCCTCCACATAATTTTTAAGAGGTGTCACCTCTTGGGCCTCCACATAATTTTTATCGGGTCTCCCCTCTTGGGCCTCCACATAATTTTTAATACGTCTCACCTCTTGGGCCTCCACAAAATCTTTAACAGGTCTCCCCTCTTGGGCCTCCACATAATTTTTAATACGTCTCACCTCTTGGCCTCCACAAAATGTTTAAGAGGTCTCACCTCTTGGGCCTCCACATAATTTTTAAGAGGTCTCACCTCTTGGGCCTCCACAAAATCTTTAACAGGTCTCACCTCTTGGGCCTCCACATAATTTTTAAGAGGTCTCACTCTTGGGCCTCCACAAAATGTTTAAGAGGTCTCACCTCTTGGGCCTCCACATAATTTTAAGAGGTCTCACCCTCTTGGGCCTCCACATAATTTTTAAGAGGTCTCACCTCTTGGGCCTCCACAAAATCTTTAACAGGTCTCACCTCTTGGGCCTCCACATAATTTTTAAGAGGTCTCACCTCTTGGGCCTCCACATAATTTTTAAGAGGTCTCACCTCTTGGGCCTCCACAAAATCTTTAACAGGTCTCCCCTCTTGGGCCTCCACATAATTTTTAAGAGGTCTCATCTCTTGGGCCTCCACAAAATGTTTAAGAGGTCTCACCTCTTGGGCCTCCACAAAATGTTTAAGAGGTCTCACCTCTTGGGCCTCCACATAATTTTTAAGAGGTCTCACCTCTTGGGCCTCCACAAAATCTTTAAACAGGTCTCACCTCTTGGGCCTCCACATAATTTTTTAAGAGGTCTCACCTCTTGGGCCTCCACATAATTTTAAACGTCTCACCTCTTGGGCCTCCACAAAATCT
>ONZH01000287.1:0-92500 GCA_900303285.1 Rhinella marina
CGAGACCGACATAATTTCTCCTTCATCTTTATCCTCCTGGGGGTCTCTCTCAGACTCTGAAACGGCTTCCAAGGATGTTGAAGGCCTGCTAGGCATGGATGCCATCCTGGAGTCTACTGCGTTAGAGACCTCGTCTTTTATAATCGACCTTATGCTTTCCAACAAAGAAGGCGATTCCCTAAAAAAATATTTTTGAGCCATGAGAATAGGGGCATATCCAGGTGCACCGCAACCCTCCAAGACCCCCAGCACTTACTCAGACACAATCTTCTCCAGACACTTGGAACAGAGAGGTTTCTTATGGCCAGAAGGAAGGCTCCCTCTACAGATGGAACACTTCTTGGCTTTTGGTGCGACCGATTTTTGGACCTCCCCCTGAGAATTGTATCAGTTAATGTAACATAAACCCATTTTCAGGGATAAACAGCCCATCACCAATAGCCAGTCTGTGCTGAGATTTTAACGCCATCAAGTGCATAAATTCATAGCTCCCCAGGGAGGGGACTCACCGGGCTGTGGGTCCTGGTCGGGTCCTGCTTCCGCTCCTCCTGTGACATCTCAATGAAACACAGCTGCTTACTAGTCCCCCTCACCTTCCGACTGCTTCAGGGGATAACCAGGACAGCCATGTGTTCCTGATGGCGTCCTTATATCCCCGCTCGCGTCTAGGGGGGAGGACCTGAGCCGGAGCCGGAAGGTGCAGGCGAGATCCCGCGATACTCGGATCTCGCCACGTGACCTCAGGACGCCGCGCTCGCGCGAGATCGCGCACATCGAGCGCCGCCCGGGGATGCCTCCACCCGGAGGACTTACTCCCTAAGTCCAGGAAGGGCCGTGCGTCGACCCCGCGACCCTGGACTCTGCCCATCCGACTGCCACTTCCCGGTCTTCACGGAGGGCGCTCCACAGATGCTCCGGCCGGAACATCCGACATCTCCATCTTCCCAGAGGGACAGGAAAACACTGGAGCAGGTATGGGGAGGGGACTATTTATTCATCTCCACGTGTTTTCCTGTCCCTGGGGGAGGCGGGGTATCTCCTATGTAGCCGTGCCGCTGTGGAGGCGCATGGAAAAGGAGCAGTTACTGGCTTCCTGTCCTGGGTCAGTTGGAGGTCAGGGAGTTGGTCACATGACACAGCTACAATAAGAAGAGAGGGTATAACTCAGAATTACATTCCCTATAAGAAGATGACAATCACTACAGATTATATCATGCACCTTTCTAACAGGTCAGAGAATAAAAAATTTTGCGTGAGTTCTTTAAGCTGCTTTTCCTCCACTGTGACTAGACCACGGCACAGCCATGGAGAATGGCTCCTCCCTGTACCAATGCTATTAATTAGCATACCAGGGCCAAAACCAAAACGGAATTTGGGGGAGGGGGGGCGCACACTCAAACAGAGGAACATATGAATAATTGCAATATGTCACCTAGTGAACATGGCCTACAGTGTGAGGTATTTATTTATAAAGTAAAAACTGGTGAAAGGTCCTCTAAGCCTTAGGCCCCATTCACATGACCGTATTATTGCGGACCTGCAATAATACGGGGGCCGTCCGGCGTGTGTACTGCACCACTTGGAACACGCGCCGGGTGACCTCATTCAAAATGCCTATACTTGTCTGTGCATGCGGACAAGTATAGGACATGCTTCATAATTTTTTAGCGGAGCTGCGGCACGGCGCTAGCTGGCTCCCATAGAGATTAATGGGGCCGCATCTATTCCGCAATATTGGTCGGGTGAATGTGGCTTTAAAGCATCTGTCACCAGGATCAACCCTACTAAACCAGGCACTTCAGCATATAACTGTGTCTACATGATCAATGCTAATACAAAGCACTTACTAATGTATTGTGATTGTCCATATTGCCTCCTTCGCTGGCTTCATTCATTTTCTATCACATTATACACTGTGCATATCCAGGGGTTAAGACCACACTATAGGAAAATGCGCCAGCCTCTCTGGTGGCAGGGACTGCATCTGTAGTGCAGCCATAAACCCCTGGAAACGAGCAGTGTATAATGTGATGGAAAAATGAATCCAGCCATCAAAGGAAGCAATATGGAGAATCACAATACATTAGTAAGTGCCTTGTGTTGACTTTCTCTACATGTTAAATGCCATTTTCTGTATTGAGAAAACCCCTTTAAGTCTGCAGACATATTAAACTCCACCTCAGAAGTGAACATACAAGCCACAGGCCTGTACTGGATCACAAGGGCAAGTCTGACAGGTTTCCTTTAGTGTTTGGATGGAAAGCACTAAAAAAATGGAAGTGCAGCCGGTTCAAAAAAAAAAAAGCCTGTCACCAGAACGGGCATATTGAGCTATTTACATGTCCGCTCTGCTCACGCTGCCAACATTCAGAAACTCCTGTTCTTGAAGAGTACAATTAGTGTTTGTGTGTAAAAGATCAAGTACTGGGGTGAATGACTGCATAAGGACAGCCAGAGTCATGCATGCTATCCTACCCACTTTGTCGTTATAGACTGCCCCTTGGTTCCTGGACATCAGCGCCTGGCAATGCTAAATCTAGCCGTTGGATCCTTATGGCGTAAACACCTCAAGCACTTACTGCTGACATGTACAGTAGGTACTTGAAGCTAAGGCGTATACACCTGAACTCACTGCACATGTAAGGATCCCAATAGGGGAACGGGGTCTTATTCCTGAGCAACTTTTCAGAAAGTGGTTATCACACAAAAACATAGTTAAAGGGGTTCTCCAAGTTAAATTTATCGATGACCTATCCTCAGGACAAGTCTATAGAAGCGATTCTTCCCATAGAAATGAATGGGGCGGTGAGGTGTAATTACACCTGCTCACCACTACCCCCGTTACGGCCAGCATGTAAACCGTGAAGAGGAGGCAGCGCTGATACGGGGCGCGCCTCCTCTTCAAACAGCTGATCGGTGGGGGTGCCGGACCCCCGCCGATCTGATATTGATGACCTATCCTGAGGATAGCTCATCAATAAATTTAACTTGGAGAACCCCTTTAAATCCATCCCATAAACATTTTTTTTGCATTTACACCTACAAATAAAATACAGATCTCCCCAGATATTCCAGGAATATTGTAAGAACTGCATCACCTGCTGTATGTTGAATATAAATAAATGGGTCCGTGTGCAATCCACAAAAAATACGGATAGGACATGGATGCAAACTACGGTTGTGTGCATGGATCCATACTGCGTCCACCTTAGTAGACATGCTGAGGTGGACACACGTTCACTCTTTGCTCTTTCAGATATGCAGAGGGATTCCTAGTGAGATGAACAGCTACTTCGGAGGCTGCAGTATCTTCTGTTTTTTTTGCGCAAATGCAATTACAGTAATGCTGTCTCCATTTTATTACTTCCTCTGAGAAGCAAAGAAACTGCAGCTTCAAAAGAAGCCACCTCACTACCCAGGGATCCCTCCGCATAGATGTTCAGAAGCCTCAGCTCACTACCCAGGGATCCCTCCGCATAGATGTTCAGAAGCCTCAGCTCACTACCCAGGGATCCTACCGCATAGATGTTCAGAAGCCTCAGCTCACTACACCAGGGATCCCTACCGCATAGATGTTCAGAAGCCTCAGCTCACTACCCAGGGATCCCTACCGCATAGATGTTCAGAAGCCTCAGCTCACTACCCAGGGATCCCTCCGCATAGATGTTCAGAGAAGCCTCAGCTCACTACCCAGGGATCCTACCGCATAGATGTTCAGAAGCCTCAGCTCACTACACCAGGGATCCCTCCGCATAGATGTTCAGAAGCCTCAGCTCACTACACCAGGGATCCCTCCACACAGGGATCCTATCAGAAGCCCTCCAGCACTACAGGGATCCTACTGCCACACAGCATTATCACAGTGGACTACATCAGGGATCACCTCCACACAGATCACCTCCACACAGATTATCACTACACCAGGGATCCCTCCACACAGATTATCACTACAGGGATCCCTCCACACAGATTATCACTACACCAGGGATCCCTCCACACAGATTATCACTACACCAGGGATCACACAGGGATCCCTCCACACAGATTATCACTACATCACACAGATTATCACTATCAGGGATCCCTCCACACAGATTATCACTGCATCAGGGATCCCTCCCACACAGATTATCACTGCATCAGGGATCCCTCCACACAGATTATCACTGCATCAGGGATCCCTCCACACAGATTATCACTGCATCAGGGATCCCTCCACACAGATTATCACTGCATCAGGCAGGGATCCCTCCACACAGATTATCACTACACCAGGGATCCCTCCACACAGATTATCACTGCACAGCACACACAGGGATCCCTCCACACAGATTATCACTGCACAGGGATCCCTCCAGGGATCCCTCCACACAGATTATCACTACACCAGGGATCCCTCCACACAGATTATCACTACACCAGGGATCCCTCCACACAGATTATCACTGCCCTCCACACAGCAGGGATCCCTCCACACAGATTATCACTCACTCCCTGCATCAGGGATCCCTCCACAGATTATCACTCACAGGATCCCTCCACAGATTATCACTACACCAGGGATCCCTCCACACAGATTATCACTACACCAGGGATCCCTCCACACAGATTATCACTGCACCAGGGATCCCTCCACACAGATTATCACTACATCAGGGATCCCTCCACACAGATTATCACTGCATCAGGGATCCCTCCACACAGATTATCACTGCACCAGGGATCCCTCCACACAGATTATCACTGCACCAGGGATCCCTCAAACTGAACATGTGTCCGACTGCAGCACATTTACCAAGGTGGACACAGTAAAGGATATTCAATAGATACATCAGAGGGCAGGAATATATGTGAATAGAGGTAAATACAAAATGTTTAGAATTTCAGGCTGGATTTTGCTATAGCTTTCAAGGAGTAAACCCTTAAAGAGGACCTTTCACCACTCCTGACATGCCTGGTTTAATAGTTTCATGCATTCCCCATGTACTAACAATTCTGGAACATCTATTCTTATGTCTCTATGTTGTGCCATCCCTTTATTATTTGCACTAGAAGTTATGAATGAATTGCTAGCAGTCTGCAGTAAGGGTACAGAGGGGAGGTAACCAGTTGGGGGTGTGTCCCTGCACAGTCTGAAAATGGCAGCACTGATTGGCTAGAGTCAGTCTGTACAGGGACACACCCCCAACTGGTTACCTCCCCTCTGTACCCTTCCCAGAAGACAAATAGTAATTCATTCATAACTTCTGGTAGAAATAATACAGGAACAACATAGAGACATAAGAACAGATGTTCCAGAATTGTTAGTAAGTGGGGAATACATGAAGCTATTAAACCAGGCATGTCAGGAGCGGGGACAGGTCCTCTAAGTAAGGAGTAAGCCATTATGCAGAATTTTGTTCCTCCTGGAAATGTGTTAATGAATTTTAAATGAGGGGTTATCATTCCCCTTGTCATTGTACCCTGTGACACTATCCAAACAGGGATCACAGTTGTCATTTCCAGGAGGAAGTGACAGCACAATGCAGAGTTTTAAGAAAAGTGGTTAAAAAAAGTTTTAAAAACCTGTCAGGCAAGTCGACATGACACCGATGGACAGTACCCCCTCCCCCATTCAGTCCTCACTGAATTGACCGGAGATCAGTAACCTTCAGCACTCCAGCTGATGTGAAACTACAACTCCCATCATGCACCTGCTTTTGTAACGCCCACAGAAGTGAAGAGGATTCTGGGAGTTGTAGTTTCAGAACAGCTGGAGTGCCGGAGGTCGCTGATCCCTGGATTAGACATTCATGCTAGCAATATTACTGTCTTAAAAGGGGTTGTCCGGGTCCAGACCTGAACACAACACCATGAATGACTGGAGCATCAGAGCTTTTCATGCTCCTCCTTGCCCTGTGCTGAATCTTGAGATCCGGTGACATACTGGGCTCTATATGGGTAAGCTACTCAAAGGCTTCCGCCTAGCAGTGAGCCCAGTGACTTCAACTGCACTAAAGGGCAGGCTTTAGCGCAGCACTTAAGACAGCCCATCAGAGCTGAGGACGTCATCAGGATCACTGCTAGGCAGAAGCCTCCACCTAGCACAATGCAGCGCAGGGCAAGAGGAAGAATAAAAAGCTCCAATGCTCCACTCATTTATGGTGAACAAGTGCAGATCGGGTTGTGTCTGGATTCAGGTCTGAACCTGGACAACCCCTTCAAAAGGGATATTCTAATCGTAGACCTTTATGGCATAGCCACTGTGATTGGCATTTTCCCCTTGGCTGTCAATAGGCATTTGTTTGTGCCAAGCAGTGGGGGGGGTCACAAGATTGGACTCCTTACCTCATAAGGATGTGGGGGCACAGATTTGCACTTGGCATCGCCATAAGTACCTATGTTTGGAATACCTCTTTATACATACTAACACCTGTAGGCCATGCGTGTGCCTCTTATACCAAACCACATAGAGTACACGTAAACCAGGGCAGACCATAGCTGCACTTGCATGCATTAACAGGGTAATGCACCATCTGCTGCAGACGAGAGTTATGTACTCTGCAATCTACCGACTTCGCCTCCATGTAATAGACGATGAGGGGGAAGCTGTTTGAAACAAAGAGGAGATGTTAATTTATCAGGCTTTCTATGCAGATCATACGTCACACAGACCCTCCCCCATATACTAGAATGAACATACCACACAGTGTGCAGCAACCGGTTTATTCCATCTCTTACACTAACAAGTCGTATCCATGGTACATAGTAATACAATGACAGTGTGAGTAAGCTTCTGTCTCTTCCAGTGCTGCCTTGTTCCCAAAACTGTACAGAATTCAAGTAAATGTATACAACACACAAACAGGTCTAATTATACAGTATTATATATATAGTAATGAAACCTCTATACATCACTCCTCATCCTCACCTCTGATTCACGGGTGGGGCTCATATCTAGAAGCAGACGGCCGGTTACTACACCCCATCATAGGCTGCACCCTAAACCTGGGGTGGGGTCCTTGCAGCCGAATTACAGCCACCTTGTAATGATTACTGAGATCTGCACTTAACCCTTACATCCATTAGCTCCAACACTTTTTTTTTGTTTTACACGTCATAATTATGATTTGATATTTAAACTAGGAAGAAAAAAGTGTAATCTTCCCATTTGCCAGATCTTAACAACGTTGATGTCTTTTCAAAGCATTTCTTAAAGGGGTTCTCCGATAGATATATATATAGATATATATAGATATATATATATATATATATATATATATATATATATATATATATATATATATATATAAGCTATCCTCAGGATAGGTCATCAAGCCGTATCAGCGCCGCCTCCTCTTCACTGTTTACATGCTGGCCGTAATGGGGGTAGTGGTGAGTAGGTGTAATTACACCTCACCGCCCCATTCATTTCTATGGGAAAAATCGCTCCCATACAAGTCTATGGAAGAGATTCTTCCCATAGAAATGAATGGGGCGGCATGGGTGTAATTACACCTACTCACCACTACCCCCGTTACGGCCAGCATGTAAACAATGAAGAGGAGGCGGCGCTGATACGGGGCGCGCCTCCTCTTCAAACAGGTGATCGGCGGGGGTGCCGGGTGTCGGACCTCCGCCGATCTGATATTGATGACCTATCCTGAGGATAGCTCATCAATATATATAACTAGGAGAACCCCTTTAAAAGGGTTGGTCCATCTCATACATTGAGGGCATATCACTAGGACAGGGATGCTCAACCTGCAGCCCTCCAGATGTTGTGAAACTACAACTCCCACCATGCCCTGCTGTAGGCTGTCTGGGCATGCTGGGAGTTGTAGTTTTGCAACAGCTGGAGGGCCACAGGTTGGTCATGCCTCCACTAGGATGAGCCCCCAATGTCTGATAGGTGCATACCTATAGAACAGAGCCTGCAAAGTAAGGGAGAGTGGACCTCGCATACGTGGCCACCCTCCATTCACTTCTACGAGACTGACAAAAATAGCCGCGCAATGCGCTCTATTTTTGTCCTACAGGAATTAATAGGAAGCGCGCCGCACAAATGCAACCACCGCTCCATTCACTTTTATGGGGGCTGACGGAAAAAGCCAAGCCAGCGCTCAAGTAGTTTTGGCAGTTCCGTAGAAATGGAGGGCGACCGCATGTGCACACGGCACTCTCTCACTTTTTTTCTGCCAGACAATGGGAGCATATCCTAGCAATATTTCCCCAATGTACGAGATGGGCCAACGCCATTAAAACTATTTAGTTGACGTCCCAGCACACCTGTTAAAAAGACTCATAAGATGGACGATCCATCCCTCATGGGCGCCCATGTTGCCAGGATGCCTCAGCATGGAGAACCACAGTCTGCAGCACTAATCCACATAACGTAAAAAAAACCATATGGCAACAAAGAGGCCGAAACAACACTTTTGATGCCCCTTAGGTAAAGGGTTCCTATAGGGCAGTTTAGCAGATGTGCTTGGACCTTTAACTGATCAAGATACAATGTGAACAGACCCTTACACTTCCTCTGGAGGTTGCACTAGAGCAGGGATCTCAAACTCGTGGCCCTCCAGCTGTTGCAAAACTACAACTCCCAGCATGCCCCAATAGCTGTAGGCTCTCCCGGCATGATGGAAGTTGTAGTTTTACAACAGCTGTAGGGCCACGAGTTTGAGAGATCTCTGCACTAGAGAGACAATCCCATATACAGCACTGGATGCTGTATATGGGATTGTCTGGACCAAGTAAACAGTCCTGTGCGTTCTATAGAAGGCCCCAGTCCTTCCTGATACAGGACGGTATATCATAGTGACATTACTTGCAGGTCAGTATCCTGTGGTTGCCACTACCTATAATGGGGTACAGCAACCAGGCATCTGTTTCAAATCCAAGTCCCCAGAACTTCTGCCCTTCCCCACATTATAGAGACATTGCAAACAGGGATAGAAAAATAAAATGGAAAAGAAAGCCCTGGGGTTACCTCTGGTCTCCTCCTGTACCATACCAATACCATACTACCTTTTAATACAAAGCAGGACATGTGTGTGCTCAGCAGCAGGTCCCGAATCTTCCGCCCCATACAGCTGAATCCACTTTAGCATAAAGAAAAACAAGGATGCTAAATACACAAGCTCAATGGAAAGAAGCGAGATTTCAAAAGGTTTCAGGAAATGTCCCATTAATGCACTTTCATAGTGAAGCTTAGAACGAGGGCCAATTCACACAGAAGTACTCGGGGCGCGTTACACGTCCACGGTTCAGCCGAGCCGTTTTGTGTGAACAGTTGTAGATGTAGTGGCTTCTATTATACCACGTCGCACTGTGGACAGGGCCTGGTCAGAAGCAATGCAGCAGCAGTTCTGGGATCAGAGAAGATTTAGGGCATGTTCACACGTACCGGAAATTGTAGCGGAAAAGCATGCAGCGTTTTTTGCTGCGGAAAAGCGAGCGGATTTCACCCTCTCCATTGCACCGGGCGATATCCGCAGCATAAACAGAGATGTTGCAGATTTCAATTCTGCACTGCAAGTCAGTTTCGGCTGTTTTAGTATGCTGCGGGTGGAGGAGATTTCTTAATATCCCATCCGCATTGCTGGTACTGTGCAAATCCGCAACTATTCAGTCACGTGTGAACCCAGGGCAATGGTTCAATGCTGATCCCTTTTGAAATCTCACTTTACAAACAAGTTAAACTTTGCAAAAAATTAACCCTCGCTAATCTTCCTCTAAGGCCCGAGCGACACCAGGACTCTGCCTTCTGTGCTGGGCGTAACTGATATTCTAAGGGGGAACAATTCCCTGTAATGGCCACATCACTGCCATATTGAATCTGCACCCATGTGCAACCTTAAAGAAGAACTCCCACAAAAATTTTTATTCCATGTCCTACTAGAAATGTACACGATATAATCTGTAGTGAATGTCATTTTCTTACCAGTGTCTGAATTTTTGACTTATATCGTCCTGAAGTTTCTTATCTGTGTCATGTGACCAGCAATTAGACCCACCAACTCACACATGACTTCCTGTGTGGACAGGAAGTCTAATTCTCTATGTATTCCTATGAGACTGAAAGTGAGGCTCCCATAGGAATGAATAGAACAGTTACTGGCTTTCTGTCCTGGGTCAGTTGGAGGTCAGGGAGTTGGTCACATGACCCAGCTACAATAAGAAGAGAGGTTTTTACTCACAGAAACAGTCACTGATAAGAAGATGACATTCACTACAGATTATATCATGCACCTTTCTAACAGGTCAGAGAATAACATTTTTGTGGGAGTTCTTCTTTAATATAACTGTGTAAGGGTGCTGTCTGAATGGGGCTGTGACAATTACTAAAATCCCCTACAACAGTCATACTAGGGTCAGGCCAACATAAAGCTGGCTTGTCCCCTTCAAACAGCAGAAGAGCAGTTAATGTGGGGCCCCACAGATCTCCTTCCTTCTGCTGTGATCAGTTGTAGGGAGGTAAATTACAAAGCACGTTCTCACACAGATCCTTACAGTTTCTGCAACTCAAAAATCCATTCTGTACATCTAAAGGCAGCCGTTTCCACAGCGTGTGCATGGATGCAAAGCCCCACTCAGGTGAATGGTAGAAATTTCTGCTTGAAGTCTACTGCATGTGCATATACCCCAACAGTCCTAAGGACTCTGGAGTAGTTAAGGGGCTGGGCCAAGTTTTAAAAGTTAAAGGGGACCGCCCAGAATTAGAAAAACATGGCCGCTTTCCACCATAAACAGAGGCACACATGTCCACAGCTCGGCCTCACACACATGGACAGTTGGGAAACAGCCATGTTTTTGTAGTCCTGGACAACCCTTCTAACCGCCTATCCACAAGACAGGAGAAACTGATCGGTGGAGGTCTGACCAGAACCAAGATGACACACGCCATCTCAGATAATGGAACGTCATGGGCATGCTTGACCTGCTGCTCCACGAGGACTGAGAGAACACCCCAGTTCTTAAAATTAGAAATGGGTCCAGCCATCAGACCACCACTGACCAGCTGTATATAGGGGGACAGCTTTAAACCTTGGACAATCCCTTTAGGTGTGAACATTTGGTCCCAGAGCTAAGATCTGGAGGACCATGGCTGCTGAACTTCTTAAAGCCAGAGCCGAGGGATCTAACGTATTTGGCTGATGCACAAGATCTGGCCTCATGCACATGACTGGATCCATTTTTGCAGTCGCAGTTCTGCAAAACATGGATCCCGCATGTGTGCACTAGAGACGAGAGCTTCGGATGTTAACTCCAAAATCAGTTCATTCAAAACTTCGGATTAATACTGTACGGAGAGCCGGTCAGAACCATGGCCAAGTTCGGTTTTAAGTTTTAAAGTGACTTTCCACTTTAAAAAAAAAAAATCAGCTACCGAAGTTATTCAATGAAGTCACTCGTGAATAACTTCGGCTCGTCGGAGCCCATACATTCTAATACTGTACAGAAACGGATCTCTATACAGTATTAATCTGAAGCTTTGAACGAAACTACTTCGGACGTAACAGCCAAAGCTCGCTTCACTCATTTCTGGTGTGCCAGCATTCTCCTGTAGAAATGGGCCATCCTTGTCCACAAAAAAAAAAAAAGAATAGGACATGTTCTATTTTTGGCTAGGTGTGGAACAGACATACGGATGCGGACAGCACGCCGTGTGCTCTCCACATCTTCTGCGGCCCCACCAAAATGAATGGGTCCTCATCCAATCTCACAGTCGTGTGTATGAGGCCTAATATGGAGTGCACTAAAGTCTTTCCAGATGAGGTTCAACCACCAGAAGTGATAATCTACAAGTATCTGAAAGAATAGGGCTGCTTGCAAAGTGCTGGGCAGGCGTCACCCTGTGACTTCCAGGTAGATCTACGACCCTACAGATATCTGCACCTCACATAGCTCTAGGTGTCTGCGTTAGCGACTTAGATCCTTACCAGGTTGCGAGACGTAAGGGACTGCTCTTTAACTCCTGCAACGGAGCAAGCCGACAGTTCACCTAAAAGAAAAACTGTCAAGAGAGGTTTACTAGTATGATGTAATGACAGCAGGTTCAGCAACACATGCACGCCCCCATATATAATACAATATACAGGTCCAACCTCCACCCCACCGACCACCATCAAGTGCAACGACCCAGTGTCAGATTAACAGTATGTAAAACATTGCCCGACGTGGGCTCTGCAGATATCCAAACCCATGATTAAGGGGGTCCTCCGGTATCTTAGGGTGTTGGGATTGGCACCCTTGACATCTCTGCTGCCCTATAGGTGGCTAGGGCATGCTATGTACTCTGCCCTCCAGGAGAACCCCCTGCTAACACACTGGGATAGGTAAAGCCGCTTCCTCTGTCCATAACACGTGGGCTGCGGACCCCCATATCCCTTCCCCCAGCGTCTGTCCTCACGCCGTGTCCTGAGGCCCCAGCTGGCCGGCACACAAGTCAGAAAGGCTACTTGACCCTACATTTTGGCAGAAGAGGCTGCGCTCCTGGCACAGGCCGGGCAGAACTCCACAGACACCTTCTCCTTGTCCACATGTAGGCACACTCCGCCAGAGGGCGCTGCCGTCGAGTCTTCTTCCGCCGGGTCTCCTGTACTGTCAAGTCCGGGCAGCGCATAGTCGTGGTCATCAGGCTTCTTAGGATGGTCGCGGAAAAGTGACGTCGACAGCTTCACTCCGCCCAGTCCCGTCAAACGGCTCAGGAGCTGCGACAGGGCGCTGTCATTGGCCAGAACGGCTCTGAGGTAGCGCGCCTCCGACTCCAGCTCACGCACGCGCATTCCCAGGGCCCTCCGCTCCTGCTCCAGCCGGGCGTTCTCATCGGAGAGCCGGGCCACCTTACATTCCAGGCCGCTGACGTATTCTTTCTTGCGCAGGCGGTTTAGGCGGGCTGCCACTGCGTTCTTATTTCCAGCGCCGCGCCCCCTTGTGGTCATCTCGTGCAGCGCGTCGGCCGCGCCTAGGCTTGTGAGAGAGGACGAGGCTTCTTCGAGGCAGTTAGGCCTCAGCTCTGACAGTGCGCCGTGCTGAGCGCCCATGTGCTCGTCAGCCGCGACTAGTTGCTGCAAGAGGTCGGCGAGCGAAGGGTCCTCTGGGCGCTCGTCCTCCTTCCACCACGTCGCGGCCTCCTGCACGGAGAGCAGTTCGTCTAGCTCCGACAGTAAAGCTCCATCGCAGGGCGCGCTCCACTCACCGGGCGTAGGCGTCTCCCGGGAGGGCTCTTTCGGGGCCGCGGTACGACCTCGCCTCTCTCTCCTCCTGGTACGGGCCGCAGCCGCGGGACGCTCTCTCAGACTGCGTCTCATGGTGGCTTCCACAGCTGCTCTCCGCCGCGTCATGCCACGCTTTCTCGGGCGGGTGAGGGGAAAACCGGCGTACGCAACGATGTGATGGCGTCTGAACAGATTAAAGCGGAAGCCGGAAGTAGATGTCAGGTGACATAGCGCGTCACGGGAATTCCTTATAAGGCAGTGATAACAAGCCACTCCCACCTAGTGTGGCGCGCTCTTTTTTTATTGGCGGGAGGGTAGTGCGCGCGGCAGAGCCATGTGACCAGGGGCAGCCAATCAGAAACCGTGGTTCTGTGGTAGCCTAGAGCATACTGCAACTGCACGCTGTGAGGCGATTTTCATTTTTTTTTTTATTAGTTCATTATTCACACTAGTCCAGGGGTGCATAACGTTTTCTGGGTGGGGGCCACATTGTCCCACTGAATCAACGTCAAGGGCCAAAAATAAAATTTAAAGGGGTATTACCAACTGAAATACTGTATTTATGGCAGATTGAACACACAGTGTATACCATTAATGTCTAGTTACAGTTCCAGGAGTCCCATCTAATGGGAGAAATACATGAAAAATGCATGTGAGCAGCCACAAAACATGGACATACATGTCTGTTACCAGATGGATGGGGCCACACAGAATGGTATCAAGGGCCGCATGTGGCCCCCAGGCCGCAGGTTGTGCACCCCTGCACTAGTCATACAACAGCGTATTTTGCGCCAAAGCTCATGGAATATTTCGCAGTAAAGTGACCTGAACAGTAAATACTGTATACAGAAAGTAAAGAGTATACAGTTAAGCAGAGCGCCATACCTCCATCTGTATAATGTCAGACATTGCCCACACCCTATAGTATCATCTGTAGGTGGCCAAACAGTAACAGAGTTCTATACTTTGCCTACTCAGGGTATGTTTAAATGTAGCAGCTGGAAAAACGTGCAAAACTGTCCAAAAAACTGATGTTGCCACGATATTTGATGCATTGGCGGTTTTTACAGGTGAAACGTGTTTATATAGCACATACGCAAAAACTGCAACTGCGTGGAAAACCGTGACGAGAAAATGCGTGTAGTTTTTGCTGTAGGGTTCTCGGCCAAGCGGCACAACGGCAAAGCCTGAATTTACCCAGAGCCGTCCGTCATCACATGGTGCCTCGCTGTATCCGCATTGGAGCCAAAAAGTGGCGTACACAAACACTGCCTGTTAGGATGCAAGAAGGGAAAACCAATTGTCGATTTCAGCATAAATTGTGCAGCAAAATCCTTCCGCAGATCCCACTGTGGATCGGATGCGGACCCCTTCATCTCATTTGGGCCACAAATGATGTGGATAGCACACTGTGTGCCATCCGTAAGTCTGTACCATGTTATGTTAGGATTGTTAACATAAAATCCGCACCAAAAACCTTGAGAAATAGCACAGATTTATGTACAAGTTGTGTGCAGATTTTCTGCATTCAAATATGTAGTGTTTGCAGATAGCTTAAGAGTACATCCACATGTAGTAGTTGAGGTGCTTATACGAGACACATAGATACACCAGCCTGAGAGGTTCGCTTACTACATGTATTTTTGGAACAGTTTTCAGAGCGTTTTTTAATGGTGAAAACTTTTAACCTGCAACCACCACTAGGGGGAGCCGTCCCTCAAGATACAATGGCTAATGCAATGATCTTTTCTGGGCCATCATGACTTGAAACTAGACTCAACCAATCAACTTGGCCATTTCACTGGTCAAACCAGAGACGCACTGGGGACTTGAAGGAAATGTGTCACCTAATCTTTTCTACCAATTAAAACATATACTGCTCAAAAAATAAAGAGAACACTTAAACAACACAATATACTGTAAGTCCAAGTCAATCACACTTCTGTGATATCAACCTGTCCAGTTATAAAGCAACGCTGATTGTGAATCAATTTCTCCTGCTGTTGTACAAATTGAACAGATAACAGGTAGAAATAATAGTCAATTAGCAAGACAACCCCTATAAAGTGGTTTTACAGGTGGTGACCACAGACCATTTCTCTGTTCTCATCCTTTTTGGCTGTTGTTTTGGCCACTTTTGCATTTTGTCATTGCTCTCACCCCTAGAGGTAGCATGAGGAGGTGTCTACAACCTACAGAGGCTGCTCAGGTAGCGCAGCTCATCCAGGATGGCACATCAATGTGAGCTATGGCAAGAAGGTTAGCTGTGTCTGTCAGCACAGTGTCTAGAGCATGGAGCAGATACCAGGAGACAGGCCAGTACACCAGGAGACGTGTAGGAGGGCAACAACTCAGGACCGCTATCTCCTCTTTTGTGTAAGGAGGAGCAGTGCCAGATTCCTGCAAAATGACCTCCAGCAGGCCACTAATATCCATGTGTCATTGGCCTACAGCTCAACACCCTGCAGGGCGATTGGCATTTGGCAGAGAACCCCAAGATTGACAGATTCAACATTGGCGTCCTGTGCTCTTCAAGAATGAGAGCAGGTTCGCACTGAGCACATGTGACGAGTCTGGAGACCCTGTGGAGAATGTTCTGCTGCCTGCAACATCCTCCGGCATGATTGGTATGGCAGTGGGTTAGTAATGGTGTGGGGAGGTATTTCTTTTGAGGGCCATACAACCCCCCATGTGCTAGCCAGAGGTACCCTGACTGCCATTAGGTACCGGAATAAGATCCTCAACCCCATTGTGAGACCATATCCAGGTGTAGTGAGCCCTGGGTTCCTTCTGATGTATGGCAATGCTGGACCTCATGTGGCTGAAGTGTGTCAGCAGTTCCAGCATGATGAAGGTATGGATGCTATGGAGTGGCCTGCCCGTTTCCCAGACCTGAATCTAATTGCGCACATCTGGGAGATCATGTCTTGTTTCATCCACCAACGCCATGTTGTACCACAGACTGTCCCTGAGTTGACCGATGCTTTAATCCAGGTCTGGAAGGAGATACCTCAGGAGAACATCCGCTGCATGCCCAGGCATTGTAGGGAGGTCATACAGGTACATGGAAACCACTCAAACTACTGAGCCTCATGTCCATGTCTTGAGGCATTTCCACTGAAGTTGGATCAGCCTGAAATCTGATTTTCCACTTTGATTTTTAGTATCATTCATTATCAGTGCATTCTGCATTTTTTATGGAACCTCCGGCCCATGATAGAACAGTGCCACAGACACAATGGTCAGGAGAGGCCCTTATTGACTTTTATGGAAAAATTTTCTGGGCATGCTCTGTGTCATGGGCAGAGGTCACTGTACAAGGAAGGAATAGATAAGCTTTAACAATCACCTATTGCAGTAGTGGCAAACATACGGCTCGCATGCAATAGGGGGCACTCAGAGTCCGCTCTGTGTGGGCCGTGCGTAGGGATGCCACCTGTGCAGTATTATTAAAGGGGTTGTCTCATCTTGCCTAATGGGGGCATATCGCTAGGATATGCCCCCATTGTCTTATAGGTGCGGGTCCCACCGCTGGGACCCGCACCTATATCGAGAACGGGGCCCCGAAAGCGAACGGGGGCGCACTGCGCATGCGCAGCCGCCTCCATTCATTTTCAATGTGGCCGGTGAAGATAGCCGAGCGCTGGCTCGGCTATTTCCGTCGGCTCCATAGAAATGAATAGGAGCGGTGGCCGCGCAAGCGCGGTGCGCTCCCATTCATTTCTATGGGGAGCCGGCTTGGTGGTGGCCGGACCGGAGTCCTCCAGCCACCACCTTGCGGGGCCCCGTTCTCGATATAGGTGCGGGTCCCAACGGTGGGACCCGCACCTATAAGACAATGGGGGCATATCCTAGCGATATGCCCCCATTAGTCAAGATGAGACAACCCCTTTAATGAGCACTTCCATTGTGATGCGCTCATTAGTACAGCTTTTGCCCCTCCCCCAGTGTTGAAAAAATAAAACTCACCATGTATTTGATCGTGCTGAGGGGAACACTCCCTGCGAAACATCATCACCCTGGAGTGCAGGTCTTTTCCTGAAAATCCAGCGAGCAGATGGATGAGTTTTATTCTTTTTCATTTTTTTTGTTGGCACAAGAAGAGCGGGGAAGGGGCATTAATAATACTGTGGCCTCTAATGGGGGCATTATTAAAGGGGTTGCCCAGGTTCATAGCTGAACCTGGACATAACCCTTTATTCACCCCTCCAGCCCCTAGGGCAGCGCTAAAGACAACCCATTAAAGGGAACCTGTCATCTCCGAAACACCCCCTGAACTAGAGTAAGCGTTGTATAGTGTAAGTGATGCTGAATCCGAATATGTAAGTTTTATCTTCATACTCACTTCCATTCTGACGCTGTGCTCCCACAAACCGGCAGTAAAATGCACTCACTGGACTCCAGTGCTCACTCACATAATGGAGAGGACTCAAAGAAGAGTCCAGTGAGTGCATTTTACTGCTGGTTTGTGGGAGCACAGCGTCGGAATGGAAGTGAGTATGAAGATAAAACTTACATATTCGGGTTCAGCATCACCTACACTATACAACGCTTACTCTAGTTCAGGGGGTGGTTTCGGAGATGAGAGGTTCCCTTTAATGCCGGTGACATCACCGGGAACACTGCTAGGCGGAAACCTCCACCTAGCATACTGTGAGAAGGCCTGGTACATCACCGGATATGAAAATAAAGCCCTTGCCCTGCGCTGCATAAAAATGCTCCACTCAGAGAGGCTGGTGGGATGACGAAGGGGTTACGTCCGGGTTCAGCTCTGAACCCCGACAACCCCTTTAATACTGGGAAGAACTAATGAAGGAAAAATAATACTAGGGGGGCACTAATGGGGGCATTCATTTTAATGGGGCATTAATACTGAGGGCCACTACTGGGGTATTTTTAATACGGGGGGGCCACTAATGGAACATTGTTAATACTAAGGGGCACCAACGGGGCATTCATTTTACTGGGGCCTGTGTTAAGCCACGCCCCCACAGCTTACCTTGGTCGGTATTTTTCAGTATTCAGGTTAAATTGCCGTGTTGGCACATTGCGATAAGTGGGTTTTGGGCTGCAGTTTGGGCACTCGGTATCACTGGCCTATTGTGAATGGTGGATCCTGTCTCATCTGTCATTCTAATTCAGCCTTTTATGATATCACCGCTTAGTATAAGTAAGTAGGTAACTGCAGTAAAGTGATCTATACAGACCAAGAAGTGGTGCCTATTATTAGACTTAGTGACCTGTGCGAAAACTGCAGGATTTTATGGTTTTTGTATAAATATATTTACATGTAAAATTAAAAATAACCTAAAAAAATATTAAATACATGATTTAAACAATAGGTCATTTTCCGATGACACATTCCCTTTAAAGGGGTTCTGCAGTTCTTTTAAACTGATGATCTATCCTCAGGATAGATCATCAGCATCTGATCGGCGGGGGTCCGACACCCGGGACCCCCTGCTGATCAGCTGTTTGAGAAGGCAGCGGCGCTGCAGGAGCACCTAGGCCTTCTCACCGTTTACCGCAGGCCCAGTGACGTCACTAGTATCACTGGCCTGGGCGGGGTTAAGCTCCATTCAAGTGAACAGAGTTTAGCCCCGCCTGACGTCACCAGGCCTGAGGGAAACACAGAGAGGCCGCGGCGCTCCTGCAGCGCCGCTGCCTTCTCAAACAGGTGATCGGCAGGGGTCCCGGGTGTCAGACCGCCGCCGATCAGATGCCGATGATCTATCCTGAGGATACACATTATAGCACCCTAGTAGAGCTAAATACCAGAGTGCATCAGAAAATAATGCCCCAGCAGCACAAAATACCTTCCCAGAAACTTCCCCTTTGTGATGTCCAGCTGCCTAAAGACGGCAACACAGTTGAATTCAAGAGGGGAGCATCAGAACTTTACTTACTATGTCTTGAGGAGGGCTCAGGCGACCTCCTGGGCATCGGCACACTGGGAAGTTTCCCTGTAGGGTCTATGGCCAATCTGCCCCTGGGTAAAACATATACTGGATGTCTAGTTGTTTGTCGTTATACTACAGTGCGGTACTACATGTCCCATACTGCCCTCTGTTTGTGCCAGGGTGAGGTGCTCCTTTGGACGTCAGATGAGGGTGGTTCCATTTTGTTTTTCTAATATGGGGGTAGATTTATCAAGACTGGCGTTCCCATATGCTGTTCTTGATCCCCCGTGCTCCGGAGTGAGAGGCATCCAATTTAAGAGGCAAATGCCTCTTAATAAATTAGGTGCATCTCTGGCACTCCATGTGCCACAAACTCAAATCTACGCCAGCTAGGAACTGGCTTAGACTTGCAGCATAACATAGGCCAGTGTCTGCCGTAAGTTATAGTAAATCCGGTGTGCTGCTGTAGGCTGTGCCCCCTCCTGATAAGACCCAACCGTTTTCTCACCCCTTTTTTTTTTTTTTTTTTTTTTTTAGAAAAAGCTCAAAAAGCCACAAATATGGAATACAACATAATCAGTGACTTTCTAACGCCACATTAGTGGCATAAATAGCTTGGTAGATGCCTCTCATGGTGCCCTACAAAACCCTGAAGAAGCTCCAGTCCTCATCATAGAAAGTGACACAGCTCCCAGCATCTATTCCTGACTGGGAGAGGTAAGGACTTCTCTTAGTGATCTGCTTATTTTTCTTAAATCTTAATTTTCTCTCATTTCTGGATCACATTTTGGTGTTTTGGAACCAATTACTAGTTTTCCATATAGACTCACGTTGCAGTGGTTTCATCATACAATGGTTGCCCCAGAACCAGTTAACCACCTAACTGGAGATATCTTTCTGTGTCCTGAACATATTGCTACCATTTTGGTATTGTCTGAAAGCTTGGAATGTCAGCTTTCAAAAAAGACCAGTTGCATGTTTCTAGCTGCTACCATTTAGGAGGTGACCGATCTAAAGCAGACCTCCCCCTCCAGTTAGCTACTTTTCTCTCTGCTGGAGCTCCACTCTGGTAAAACAGTTAGGGGGTTAAAGGGATTTACTGTTCCATTTAAGAGGCTGCAAGGAACAGGTGATCGGAGGAGGAGCAACCTTCACCGATCAGATATTATTGACTGATCCTGAGGGGAAGTCATCAATATCAGGAGTTTGAAAAACCCCTTTAATATGGTATCTTGACTAGAGATGAGCAAACGTGCTCGTAACGAGCACCGTACCGCTCGGCTCCCCTGCGCTCGCATGGGCGCAGGCAGCCGCTTCCGTCCTCCTCACCCGGCGGAAGCGGCTGCCTGCGCCCGTGCGAGCGCAGGGGAGTCGAGCTGTACAGTGCTCGTTACGAGCACGTTCGCTCATCTCTAATCTTGACACATCTTTAGTGCATTTGTCTGATTGCCATATAACAGGAGTCAAGGGGTCTTCCTGCTGCTGCATTTTATTAGCTACAACTTGCAACAGAATCTGGGTTTGGTTGTAGCCTAACTTTGTCTTGTTGATTAGGATGGAGTTGCTGATGGTTGAGCCTATTTATATACAGACCTCACATATTAGTTGTCAGTAATTTTCCTTTCTATCTGCATTTCCTTCCAGATTCTGTTATTCTGACCTCGTTCTAGCTCGATGTATCCTGAGATCTGTAGTTGCATGGAGTCTAGTGTGTTTTTCTTCCATTCACTCCATCACTGAATCATCTCCAATGGTGAGTTTATTGGGGGAATTTATCATTAGCCATCATTCTTACTCCAGTTCTTACTTGTTTCTAAGTCACTTTTCTGTTAGTCAAATTTATCAACCCATCATTCTCCTTTTGATAAAAGTGGTTTTCCCTAGGCTGCTTTGAATTTGGCAAGTCAAATATGTAAAAAGTCGCACATTTTTAAAAAAGTCGCACGATTTTCCACGAAAAGTCGCACGGTAAAGGTATTCTGACTAAAATGTCGCATTGCACTCTTTATCATTCTGTACTTGGGAGAACATGGCTCATCTTGATCCTTCAGTCATGTCTGGTCTTTTTGCCCAATTTCTTGAGGAAAAATTTGGGCAAAAACAATCCTCTCAATGTAATACAGAGCCAGCAGTGGATCTTCAGCCATCTTCTAGCCAAAGTAATGTGGCTGCTACCTTTGCAAAATCTGTGACTGATGTTGATGATAGTGAGAATATCGATTCTCCAGAAAATACAGTACATGATAAAGTGGATGATAAAAGGAGAAAAAAGAAGAATTTCACCGAAGAGGAGAAAAAAATTTTGGTGGAAAAGGTAAACATCTTTAAATTACATTTCCTAACTATATAAATTGTGTCATTTTTTAGTTTTTTAAAATTTAATTTCCTTTTTTCACAATGGTCTTTTTTTATTAATTTGGATAATTCTCAACTACATAAAAATGGTTTAGATTGTAAAAGCTCCTCTTTTAATTCTTATTTTTTTGTGTTGAAAGTTGATCTATCTTTGTGGCCCCTACCCACCTTTGGTTTTTTGCTTCTGTCCTTTTTATAATAACTGGTTTGTAATGATAGTTTGAATTACCTGTTTTGGAAGAGCCAACTGCAGTTTTTTTGAAGTTCCTTTTTTTTGTGTTCTCTTTTTGTTTTTTCTTTTAAAATTTTGACAGGTTCTTCTTATTGATATATCCTTTACTTCATTTAATTTTTTTTTTTTGGAAATGTCTTCCACAGGTTGTCTCCAACTTTGAAGCTTTGTTTGGCAAAAATGCTGACCGTATTCCTTTGTCTCAAAAAAATAAAATATGGGGAAATATTGCCATTCAAATAAATAGTTTAGGTGTGGACAAAAGATCCATTGCTGATCTAAAGAAAAACTGGCATGATTGCCGGCGACTTTGCAAAATTAAATTGGCCAAAATTCACCAAATGGTGAAGAAAACTGGAGGTGGGCCATGCACTACTACAAGTTTGACTGACATTGAGGACCTAATAGCTAACACTTATCGGAAAGAGCAAATTTCAGGAATTGGCAATATGGATACCATGGAACTTGAATTTCCTGAAGGTAAGTTTTTGTCTTTTTTTTTTAAATTATATTTCTGGTCAATATTATTGATGCAAGGTCTATATAATTTTGGGTTCTGGTGTGGCGCAGGGGAAAGGAAATAGTGAGCCCTGTCTGGACCCCCAAGAACTGAGCCTGCCTACTTTCAGTATATACCCTACATGGGAGAACAGTATGTAGTCTGACTTTTGGACCGGCTTATTTGCAGAGGCCTGAACATGGTGTAATTAAGGAATTTTGAACCACTTTGGCTAGTTTTGTTTTTCATAGTTTTAGGTTTTCACTTAATTTGTTTTTTTTTTTTAATTTGTCCTTTCCTTAGAGGCCCAATTAATGGATGATTGTGCGGATGATTTGGAACTCTGTCCAGCTTTGTCACCCTCAAATGCTGAAATCAATGAATCAGTTAATGTTTCAGCAGAGCAGAATGTCGCCGATTTGAATGTGGAAAGTGACTCCAGAAATGTTTTGAATTGTTACATGACTGCTACTCAGAAGTTTTATAATGATCTAATTCAGACACAACGAGACATTGCAATGTCTTTGCAAAACATTAGAACAGATTTCAATGTGGCCCTTCAAGGTATTTATACTGAGGTTTGCAAAATGGCTAACTTGGTCTGCCTTCAAAAAAAGAGGTCTCCTGACAATCCAATTACCATTTGTTCCAGTCCTTCAACTTCCATTGTGTCTGATGAAGTTAATCTTTTGGAAGAGCCTCTTAACCTCAGTGTTTCTCTAGATTCAATCTCCAGAGAATGCATTCCTTCCAAGCCTACACTTACTGATTTTCAGCTTCCTCTAGGGCCAAGCCATCTCGTTAAAGATAGAGCAGACTCTCCTAAATGTAATTTTACTCGCAAAGATTGCTCTGACAGTGCAAAGTTTCTAATGGAGGTTAAAACTGAATTATCAAAGTCTCCAGACTGTTTTGGTAAGAAAAGATTGAAAAAAAGTTAGGTTTTGGAATTTGAGGCCTTTTTTTAAAAAAAAATTAAACCTTTAATTGAGTTTAGTCATTTGGGAGTGTATTATTTTTCGACTTCTCTTAAAACATATGGCTGACAGTTTTTCAGCCCAACATGTTGTTAGGGAATCTTATTAATGTTTAGATTCAAAAAAGTTAAGTACAGTCGGGATGGTACTTTGTTACAATTATTTGTTTGTATTAACAAATTTAACTATCTGTTTACCAGTGAGATATGGTTTCAAAACTTTACTGAACGTTTCAATGCCAAAAAAAACAACAGAAACAATAAAGTCTTTAAACAATTTCATTGTCTCCATTGCTTGATTAAAAATATTGCATAAACATTTTGAAATACAAGTTTTGCACAATCCAAAAACAAGTTTTACTTTAACCAATCAACTACTATGCAGCATGTTGGGTTGCAAATGAAGATGTGTATTTCTATAATTGTAGCCAATAGAATCAATTGTTTTAATACAATAATATGTAACTAATGAAATCTTGCACTCCTTAAACAACATTTTATTGGCCAAAAAAAGATTGTGTAATGTCTTTTCGGACTGCATAGCCGTCTTCATTTTGATTTTGGATTTGGAGACCTTGGATGGATATTTCTTCTCTAAGATTATCCGCAATATTAATCTGAAGATTAAACTTGTTTGCAATGTTGTGCAAGACACAGCAGGCGACAATAATCTGGCACACAAATTCGGGATTATACAAAAGTGCCCCTCCAGTCATGTCCAGGCAACGAAAACGACTCTTCAGGACACCAAAGAGTCTCTCTATCATGCCCCTTGTCTTCCGATGTGCATTGTTATATTGTACTTCACTGTCTGTGGTCGGATTGAGATATGGCGTCATTAGCCAGGTTTTCAAACTGTATCCATTGTCACCTTAGGGATGAATTTTGAAGTTAGTTATTTATTTGAGATATTAAAAACCGTGTTCACATTTTTTCACCCACCTTGAGGAATCCACTGTACTATACATGACCTCAAATAGTGTTGACAATTAGAACCTATAAAGCCAGATCTACTAAGTGTTTTAAATTGATTCATTAAAGTTCATCAATCTTTGTTCTGTGGACACTCCCTATTTGTCCGTAAAAATTAAAGCTAATGCAAACTATAATGGTCCAATACATTTACTATCATAAGGTTTAGAATTGTGAGCAGAGCCCTTACATATGGGCATAGCACTAAGGACAAGTTGTGTTTGAAATTTAAACCTATCGGTAAACAAGGTAGTCTATGGCCCCATTATACGTGGGTCAGTTTTTTAGTTTTATGGAATCAATATACATTGGAAGACTGTATTGTACGGTTTTTTTTTGGTTACATGTGTGGATTAATTTTGGCGTCACATCGTTTCTAAAATACAGTTCACCGTGGGGGTTGATTTTTCAGTCTGATGTTTAAAAGTACTGGCTTGGATGAACTTTGCAATCAATCATATTCTTCCAATTGAATGCAAAAGGTGCAGTATGTATTTCAAGGCAGAATCTCATTGGTTTCTAGGGGGAGCAAAGCCAGATCTTGATTTTAACGTACTGTAAAATCAGCCCCTTTTTAAAATGGTGTATACATTGTGAAATAATGCAATGACCTAATCATACACTTTAAATTTGGCATTATGACACAAAAAAATAATATGTTGCTAAAATTATTTACTGTACTTACCTAGTAGTAATGCGTTTCCGAAAGCTCCATTGGAGAATCTAGTTGATAAGCAGCTGTTTTGTAGAATGAAAGCATCATGTGTGCTCCCTGGAAATTTTGCAACAACATCAGTTATGTCCATGGTTGGACCGCCACAAATTTGGACATTTATCGAGTGGAACATTTTCCTATTTCGGTACATCAGTTCCACATCGCTAGGCGGTATTAGGGCAACATGAGTGCAGTCAATTAAGGAAATTACATTTGGGAAGCCAGCCTTTTTAAAGAATTCTTCTTTGACCTGCATCATTTCTTCCGGGGATTGTGGAAAATGAATATATGTTTTACACTCTGAAACAATTGCTTTCACTACTTGTTTTAAGATGCGAGAGAACGTTGGTTGGCTGAATCCAAATCTTCCACCTATGCAATGTTGGAAGTTTCCTGTGGCTAAAAAATGTAACACTGATAACAGCTTTAGTTTGCCATCAATTGCTTGGGATCGATTACATGTGTTTTTAATTTTTTGGCCTATTCTTTCATATAGTTCGTTGAAAGCATGCTCATTTAGTCTGTAGTTTTGTTGAAAATTTTCATGTGGTGCTTTATATAAATCAAATCTTGGTTTAAAAAACCTTTTTTTGCGGAGCCGTGGAATATGGGTATTGGAGGGATGGAGATTATGCAATCTTAGGAAGGATTGCAAAACTAGGACATCCATTGCAATTCAAGCTGTGTAAGTAAGGCACAGAAATATGTTTGTCAACATTGATTAATTACCTGACATATATAATGCACTTCTAAACTATAGATCGCTAGGTAACATAAAACATAATTAAAGGGGTATTCCCAGCTCACAAATGTAGTTTGTATAGTTAGATATAGCCATACCAATATTATTACTAATAGAATGTATTTATATAAAATGTATCGTTTAGAAGATTTTCCTATTTGTATAGTTATTGTCCCACACACATGTCAGGCCATTGTCCCTAGTTACGACCACCGCAGCCATGTAGTAGTGGTGGTCGGCTTGGTCCTGTTCAAACCCGCTCTGAGGTACCTGCTGTATTGTGAACACACATTACATGAGCATGAGGAGACACATCATAGGGTTGTAGCATTTTTGTCTGTGCTTCAAAACACAGAGAAGCGGATCCTGTTCCAAGCTCAATTTGTCTCTATGAAGCAGGATCCGTTTATAAAATCTGTGTTTTGGACAGATCCTGACCATTGCATTTTTAATTGATAGCGTCCAAATTACAGATGTGAAAGCACCCTAAGATGTGTCTGCGCATGCTCATGCAATGTGCATTCACAATATAGCAGTTTCCTCACAGCAGGTTTGAACAGGAGCAAGCCGACCACCACTACTACATGGCCACGGTGGTCGTAACCAGGGGCAACGGCCTGACTGATGTGTGTGGGACAATGGATATACAAATAGGAAAATCTTCTAAACGGTACATTTTATATAAATACATTTGATTAGTAATAATACTGGTATGGATATATCTAACTATACAAACTACATTTGTGAGATGGGAATACCCCTTTAACTCTGTCTTGACAATTTTGAAAAAAAAAGTGTAGGCCAGCGGCATGTTTTTAAAAGAGCCACTGGACACAACATATAAGGCTACTATCACACTTGGGTTGTTCCATCACATTCTGCAATCTGCTAGTCCATCTTTTCCCGAACAATGCTAATAGCCATTTGGATTTTACCCTTCCAAATGCTTCCATCCCAATTGCTTCTAAGTTCAAATTACTTCCTGTAATCCAAAACAATGATGGGCCATGTTTTGGTAAAATGAGCCAAGTAGCCTTCCTTTAATCTTGATTTGTACTCTATTTGCCATTGACTCTGTGGAAGGTTTATGGCGTTCAACAACCGAACCTGGGCACCAAACTGCTTACAGGAAAAGTTTGGGTAATGTATGTGCCTCTTTGGTGACAGAAAAGTCGCACGACAATTTAATTATCGTGCGACTTTTTAATAACGTGCGACTTTTTAAAAGTAAAGAAAAAAAAAGAACCAATCAGATTGCTAGATGTTGGTTGGTCTACAGTGAGTCAGAGGAATGACGCTACGCAGCAAGAGCCAAGAGGACCAGCAGAAGAGAGATCCTTGGGGGTAAATTATTATTATCAACTTTTGGTCTGATAAAGTTTAAACTCTCTGCAAGTTTAAAGATCCAGAACACTCATGTCTGCATACTGTTAATGTAGTTAGAGCAGGAAGCCACATTTACTTAGCACAGAAATTAAGGTGTATTATATACTTCATTGTTGGACACAAAACTGTGTCACACCCATGTGGTAGAAGGGTAAATGCTTTTCAAAGCGGAGGATGGAATTGCAAACCCCCGTCTGCACTCCTTCTGAGGATAGTAGCGCACAGCGCCAGAGGTTGCTATGGCGACATGCGTTTCCATAGGCCACCGCTGATCAGAGATACACAGCAGACGAGTGCATCCTGAGTATCACTGTGCAGCAGTAGCCTTGTGAAAAGCATGATGTCAAAGCAAGCACTGATGCCATGCGCACTAAACTACAGAAGAAGTGCAGGTAGTTGGTTCTTAAAGGGAGTCTGTCACCTCATTTTCACCTATATAACTAATAGTACTGCCCCACAGAAGATTGCATACACATCTCAGACATACCTGTGTGCACTGTGTGTCTGTATTACATGTCATATCCCAGACATACCTGTGTGCACTGTGTGTGTGTATTACATGTCAAGAAAAAGCACTTTTATTCTGCAGGAAAACAGCTCCCAAGTGCCCAGCTGAAAGTGAAACTAAAAACAGCTTTCTCTCCCGACTCGATTTCTAACAGCTATATCTTCTGATATACTGGATATAATGCTATGATTTTGGTATCATTTTTAACCTTGGAATGTCAGCTTTTAAAGAAGGTCAGAACCATTTTTCTATCTGCTACTAATCCCAAGGTATGAGCAGCTAAAGCTGCCCTCCCCCCTCCAGTCTGGTTTGCAGCAGCAGCAGAGCCGGGCACTTGGGAGCTGTTTTCCTGCAGAATAAAAGTGCTTTTTCTGAACGAGGAATACACACACACAGTGCACACAGGTATGTCTGAGATGTGTATGCAATCGTCTGTGGGGCACTGCTGTTAGCTATATAGGTGAAAATGAGGTGACAGACTCCCTTTAAACCTTGTTTGGCCTTGCACCATGGTCGTGTGAAAAGGGTATTAGTATCATTACAGTAGATTTTATAAACTGTTGGGAACGCAGTTTGCTTTATAAATTTAGGTGGGAACACATAAGGGCATTAAGTCAAGCTATGACAATTGACGGCTCATGCACACTACCACCATGGTATTGCTTGATATTAATCTCCTTGGATGTTGTTCAATCAAAACCATATATTGGGTTTGTGGCTACCAGTTTAATAAATAAACTTTGTGGGTTAGAGAGTGACCAGGATGGACAAATTTGTATGGTTTGGATTGAGCATCATGAACTAACCACTACCCCCATTTTTAACAAACTTCACAATTGTCATGCCTTGTCTTTATATTTCATCCTTTTAGAGACAAGTGAACGTGCAAAAAGAGGACCAAATTCAAAGGAAGGTTTAATTTCCCAAAAATGTCAGTCAACAGTAAGTTTTGCAGATTTGCCCAAAGGAAAATTAATAAAAATGGAACACAAAAGCTGATTGATAAAAAAGATTGTGGTCTTCTTTGAAGGGAAAAACAGGAAGAAAAGAGCCCAACCTTTTAAACGCGAAGAATTGTTAACTATGGTGAAGTATATGGATGAGATGGGTTACGAGGAAGCCTGTCGTGGCGAGATTCACGAGAAAAAATGTCGCATTCTCCTTGAACTCTCAAGTTTGCTGTACAATGAGTTTGGTACAAAGCACACCAGGCGTCAAATTCAGAAGCGCTACTCCGATATGAAAGTCCGACAGAGGCGAATGTTGGCATCCATTAGAAAATCCATTGCTCTGGGTAGGTATCAATGTTTCTATGAGAAAATTCCACATATGCAAGCCAGAACAGGTAATTTTATTAATCTCATTGTTTATTTACACAGATGGAAATTGCGGACATAAAATCCAAACCTTTAAAAAGAAGAAAAAAGATGGGAGCCCAATTCCGCCACCAGCAGTAATCCAGGTAAAATGTATACCAATGAACCAATGTTAGAATTAAACAAACATGCAGACCATTGTAAACTAAATGCAGACTCCCACCACCCATGGGTAAATTAATATGGCATGTCTTTTATCCCTCATTTGTTGGGTATCCTGTTCAACAATTTATGTATTTCCAAAAACCAAAACATGCGGAACATCTGGCAAACCAATAAAAAAGGGGATCCATTGCAATAATGCCTATCCTTGACCACCAAACAGACAGCATTAGGACCGGTTTATTAAATAAACTGTAGAACCCAGGAACTGACATACAGATACATCCATCACATAGTACGCATAGTTGTTAAAGGGGACCCTTTTGAAAAAGAGGCACCCAATTGAAGTGTTGGAAATGCCGAACAAATTACGCACCCAAATAATCCCTTGTCCTAAGGGCCTTAAAGGGAACCTGTCAGCTCCGAAACATCCCCTGAACTAGAGTAAGTGTTGTATAGTGTAAGTGATGCTGAATCCAAATATGTAAGTTTTATCTTCATACTCACTTCCATTCTGACGCTGTGCTCCCACAAACCTGCAGTAAAATACATTGACAGAACTCTTCTTTGAGTCCTCTCCATTATGTGAGTGAGCACCGGAGTCCTCTGACTGCATTTTACTGCTGGTTTGTGGGAGCACAGTGTCAGAATGGAAGTGAGTATGAAGATAAAACTTACATATTTGGATTCAGCACCACTTACACTATACAACGCTTACTCTAGTTCAGGGGGTGTTTAGGAGATGACAGGTTCCCGTTAAGCCCTTTTCACACTGCATTGTATGTGATCTGTCTGAAATACTCAAGTTTCCCTATGAAAATGCCTACACATTCATTTATATGGGTTCACGTTACAATAAAGTACACAAAATTGTGAGCAAGCAGCTCCTGTTTTCCCTTTTCCCTGCTCCTGCGTTTTTTATTAAAAATTTCCCAAATCTTGTCCCCACACTCTGAAAAGCATAGTCATTTAGAATGTGTGCAAACCACAAATTGCATGAAGCACACAGACGCTGTCTGTCTTCGCCAGATCCAGTACTTCAGACACACAGAGGTGTAAATGTAGTCTAATGGGGTTTCCAGCTTCTCAGCCGAATTACACCTTACACCCACCTTCCCTTACATGTCATTCTAAGTTTCACAGACACATAAAAAGGAAGAGGCACCCAGACAGCACAACGCCCATTAGCAATAGGAGTTTGTACTGTTATCTGGGTTTTGCACGGTAAATTGAACCCTTTACTTCAAAGTCCCCAACCCCTGCCCCTTTTACTGTTTCCGCAGCCCAAATCACACTTAGCAAACCTATGCCAATAATGTGGCATTAAAAATGGTGTCATGCTGCAACTTCAGTCTAAAAGTTGAAAGTAGTTTAAATCAGTTTACCGAACTCTAGTTTGAATTACACCCCGTTGCTTCAGGTGGTTTATCATCCCCTTCGACACCAATTGGTTAAGTTAGCTGCATTTCTGTCTGGGTACACCCTCATTGTTGTATAAGTCATTATACAGGCTTTTAAATCCCTAAGGCACTACTGACCCTTGCCTTTTTTTTGGGTTGCTTAAAAATAAAAGGCTTTCAAAGATTGCATCAGGTCTTTGCTAAATTGGGGGGGAATGGGGTAAATGGCCTGCCTTCTTCAAGTGTTTACCTTCATTACTCAATTTATTATTGAACCATAAATTTTCAAAAATGCCTTTTGACAAACGAATAGAACTGCATGCATATTAATTTAGCAAATTTTATTTTAAAAAAGGGCAAGGTCAAAATGTATACATGTAATTCATGACATTAATTTTGGTTTAAAAAAGCAAACAATCCAACACTAACCCAAATTTAAATCCTATAAACAGGAAACAGAATATGAACCCGAAGACATTATTACACTTAATCTGGAACCATTAGAGCCGGATAAGCAGACTTCGTGTTCAAAAGACAGCGATCTGGCAAACATCATTGCTTTCTTTGAAAAGAAAATAGAAAGTGAGCATCTGAAGCTGGCACAACTATTTCAGGATCAAATTCAAAAGGCTATGGATGCTATTGCAGATTTAAAGCAAAACATAGTTGATCTACAGCAAAAAAGCATTCTTTACAATGCCTAAATTTGGAATTTTAGTTTAATCTTATGTTTATTTAAATTACACATGTTTTATCACCATTGTCCCAATGCTACCCTCAAGAAAGAGGTTCAGCAGGTCCGGAACCCAGAATATCGATCCTCTGGATAGATCCTGTGCTTCAGAAGGGAGGCTGGGCCACACCTGTTCCCACCTCCAAACAGGTTTCACTATGGCCTCATGCACGCGAACGTGTGCCGGCCATGCCCGTGCTGTTGGCCGCAAACTGCGATCCGCACTGCATGGGCACTGACCGTGAGGCCACCGCATGCGGATCGCGGACCCATTCACTTGAATGGGGTCCGCAATCCGCATTCGAGGGTCCGCACCACTAAAAAGTAGTGCTTGTGCTACTTTTTTGCGGTGCGTAGGCATGGCCAGAAACACCACGGAAGCACATCGTAGTGCTTCCGTGGTGTTCCGATCCGTGCCTCCGCTCCGCATCTCCCGGATCGCGGACCCATTGAAGTGAATGGGTCCGCGATCCGTGATGCGGGCTGCAAACGGCCGGTGCCCGTATATTGCTGACCCGCCATATGCGGCTCGCAGCATGGCCACGGCCGGCACATGTTCGTGTGCATGATGCCTATGGTTAATGCAGGCGTGGTTACATTGGAACAATGCCAACAGATGTGGCTGTTATATTAGGTTTTGGTGTGCAAATTTCAGAATTCTGGTTACAGGTCCATGACCCATTAAAAAGTGAAAAAAGTATATTGATCTATAAATAGAAATAGTGAACTGCAGATAATGCACTAAGTTTTCAAGATATCAATGTTATATAACTTTTGGAAGGTTGGATTTTCACTAGAAAATAAAAAATAACTTTCAATGTAATGTCTCAAGAGTTTTTAATTTTGGCTAAACCAAAAAAAAAAAGAAAGCGGCACAGCATAAAGTATCACATATGAATGGACATTAATGAGCCCGAAAAAGCATAAGGGCCCACTAAGTCCATTATGGAATCCGTATGGTTTCCACACTGTTGAAAAAATGACCAACAGACCCACAAGTTGTACAGCCAGGACTTTATACTCCTAAACCAACAAAAAATCGACACAGCAGAAACCTAGTGGACCCCATTAAAGTCCATTGACGGGGTAATCAACAGGCGGCCTGTGGCCCACTTGCAGACCACAGCCGCCAGCTGTCCAGACCCCTCTCATACCTTCAGCTTCCTCCAAAAGCATGCTTAGCTAGCTGCCAGAGGAGTTGCTTCTTCAACAACCGGCGCGCATCCACATCTTTCCGAACCGCACAGAAAGAGACAGGTCCCCCCACATACAAGTACCAGCAGTTTATACAAGCTCACGCACATGAAGGTAGCAGTCTTCTACAGTGCACTCAGTCCCTCCTCTCCTTTTTCTGCAGCAGGAGCAACATCCAAAAAGGAATCTTCAAGCTGAAAAGGAAACTTAGGTAGACCATGAAGACGATCATGGTCTATGGGGAACATTATACTGTGTTGAAGTGTGTTTTTCAAAGAATCATACCACTTTGGATGCCTACGGCGAAAACGTAACAGAAGAACAGTAGTGCAGAATGCAGATATGAAAAAGCAGTTACATACACCAGATCGCAACATAGTAAAACATGATTGGATTAGTAATTGTGGCTCTTTGAGGCTTCATTTCCCAACACAAAATCACCAAGGCATGTATTTGAGTCTGCTCAGATCCACTCTTGTCTTGTAGGTGTTGTTTCTTTAGGATGTGATTTACAAAGTGAACGACCTTTATTTTTTAATTGAGAAATCTCCAAAAAATCCAAGTGCCAATTTTTTAATTTATAAATTTTAATTATATATATATAGAGAGAGAGAGAAATATTAGCTTAAAATTAACATAACAATGAAAATAATTTGAATAACATTATTATATACACATTAACAAAAATATATTTCTCATAATATATATCTATCTTACAATATATACACAGATTTAGAAAATGTAAATATTACAAAAAATAATATATATATATTTGTGTGTGTATAATGAACATAAGCATGCCCTTGACTGGAGTGAGGTTGCGCAATTTTTTGCGACTTTTTATGGAAAGTCGCAATAAAAAATCTGTCTTGAAGATCATTAACATAGAAAGAAACGCCTATTACCCCGCCACTATTCAAGAAATGGCGAGAGCAGCGTACTGGAGCAAAAGTCGCAAAAAAATGCGCAAAATTATGCGATTGCGCAAAAATTTGCGACTTTTTAACGCTACTATTCTGACTTCACACAATGATAAATTCCCCCCTATGTGTCTAGTTTTCTGTCAGTATTGATGTGTGCTTCATTTATGTGGCTTTTCTGATTGGCTGTTGGACAATTCAGCACTACTGTAAGTCCTACAGACACCAGAGTGCCACCGGTCACCATTAGGAGGCGGGAAAGGCGACTACTGGAGGTGAAGTCCAGCTCTGCAGTCTTGTGCACAACCGACATTGTCACACTTCTCTACTGTGCAGTCTTTTTAGTCTGAAATGAACAGAACCTCATACATACTGAACTGTCGGATCCAATAAGTGTATAATATTTAAATCCCAGATATCCCCTTTAACCTAACAATTATGTGGATCAAAGAGCCCTGTGAAAATCATCATAAAGATCTAGGGTCCCAACTTCAGATGAATAGGGGGGAGGTTTCTTCCGCATCAAGCTGCTTCCCACTTAGAGCCTGACCTCTGAGCACAGTGGTTACTGGTGGCTTAGTGGTTAGCACTGGTGCTTGCAGCACTGGGGTCCTAGGTTCAAATTCAACCAAGGACGTCATCTGCATGGAGTTTGTATGTTCTCCCCGTGTTTGTGTGGGTTTCCTCCGGGTTCTCCGGTTTCCTCCCACACATCCTGATAGGGTCAGGAACTTAGGCCTCTTTCACACTAGCGGCAGCACGGATCCAGCCCCACACATGTTGACACACATTGGGACAGAAATACATACAGACATACTTACATACTCCAGCCAGGGACGCCAGCAGCACGTCTTCACGCACCTCCTGCTCGCAGTGATGACGATTCCCCACAGCGCCCTCTGCTGGGCGCAGTGGGGAAACGTCATAGCTGCGCGCATGCTGCCGGCGTCCCTGCCGTGAGTGTGTACGTCTGTATGTATTTCTGTGTAGCCGGATCCGGAATGACCCCCCATTGCAAGTCAATGGAGGACAGATCCGGATTACTGGTGTGTCACACCAAACGGATCCGCCCCCATTGACTTGCATTGGGGGTCATTCCGGATCCGTCTTGGTGCGGAGAGAAAACCGCAGACAATGAATGGGGACAAAACTGAAGCGTTTTATTCCGGTATTGAGCCCCTATGACGGAACTCAATACCGGAATTTAAAAACGCTAGTGTGAAAGTAGCCTTAGATTGTGAGCTTGATTCTAGTGCCTGTAAAGCGCTGCAGAATATGTCAGCACTTATATATGCACTATACAAGTGCATAATAAAATAGTTGGCATTTAGCCGATAGGCAGTCAAAAATGCAAACCACAATAATTTTGAAAATAACAAAAAGTAAGAAATACTTGGTTTGGAATTCAATTTATTGAGATAATTACATATATACATTTACATTCTATGTTTATTTTTCCTTTTCCGCTCTATTTTGTATAAAACCCATAGACACAAGTACATGCATCTAGCCGTAGTTTACCTTTTACATTTATAAAATACAGAAACGACAACAAAAACTTCATACCACACTGAAAGTCGGAATATTTAAACTCTTCCTACCCAGTCGCACCAGTATAGACACAAGGCAGTAATAATTAAATATTTATAGAGATCCATATTTACCATATTTTACACCATTTGCCCCCTTTTTTTTTGCAAAAAGCTCATAAGTAGTGGAAAAAACTTACAGATCCAAAAAATCTAAAAAAAAAAAAAAAAAAAAACACCTTTGGTTTCGCGTCGCTAACCCCTCATGACATAAATCTTGCTGACGGTAGTCACATGAAGCCTGAGCCTTAATGATAGCAGCGTAAGTGTAGGGAGATACAGAACTAATGTCGACCATTAAAAGGGGTCTTTAGCAACATGGGGATATATCATGGAAACCTAGGTAGCCCTGAATGCAGATACTTCATCTTGGACCCCAAAAGATTTCAGGTGCAAAACAGCCATGACCCTAAGTAACACCCCCGGACCCCTTTAGGTATATTTGTGAAACATGGCATCTCCAATAATGGTTGCCTTCAGACATCTCATGGACTTTGATGCCCAATCCAGGCTCGAATAAATCATTGGAGCGGCCAAAGAAACAATACGTTGGAGATTCCAAGCCACATGAATTTACAGAGATTGTATCCCTGTTTTTGGGGATTCGGCAGAAAGAGAGTCCAAGACTGGATTACATTTTTGGCTTGTGAAACCATCTACAGAGGTTGATACGAAGCAAGTGAGGATCATAGTTATGGAAAGTGATCACAGTGCCGCAACGTTACGGAAGCATATACAATATTTTCTCATTTATTTAGCGAACTTGGCCATCTTGAACATGCGTAGTGGCAGAATCCCATCAATCCAGGTGTTGGGTGAGGTGATCATTTTTTCCCACATGATCGCTTCCTCATGACTAGAGTCCATCCAGTCTACTGCTGTTCCATAGCTCTTTCCTGGGGGGAAAAGTAACAGTCGGTTGTAAAGGAGAAGGTTATTATTTTGCTGTATCCCTAAAAGATGGTCCCAGGAGAGGGAGGTTCTCCTACTAACATGAATGTTTAAGTTTGGCTGGACAAAGCAGGATTACAGAGTGGGCAAAAGGAGGATCTACTACGAGTCTCTTCTGCCTGGCTGAAAGGGGTAACCTCTAAAAAAACAAAAAAACAAAACCTTTCTGTATAGGACATGTGGAAGTCATAGCAGGGAGTCCTGATTTGGATGAGCACCTCCTGGGGATATTTTTTTATATTATAAATATATATATATATATATATATATATATATATATATATATATATATATATATATATTTTATAATATTTTTAAATGTTACAGTTAGTTATGCTCACCGATCCCGATCTCCTCCATTCTGACTACTGGCAGGGCTGTATCCAGATCTTATAGGGCCCCATAGAAAACTTAAGGCTGAGTTCACACTTCAGTTATTTGATCAGTTATTTATAGTTTGTGTTATGACTTTCCTGTAGAAAAGTCAGTAATGAAATTCCAGTAGTCTCAGGACACCCTTTTATTTTAGAATGAAAGGGGAAAATGAAATATCTGAATACCCCAGCAAGTAATGGGTGAGGGGGCCTATCTTATAGGCTTTGTCCGGAACATGGCAGACATCTTGAAAGCTTCCGTATTGGATCAAGGGCAGATTTTTTCCAGTGGGAAGTTGGGTCATGTAGCATATCAGAGAAGACTCGAATTTTCTCAGAAATCGATTGCTGCAATCAGTGGTTCACAAGCTATCTACACAGAAAGTTCAAAACTATTGAGTCTTCAGCACTGTGTTCAGCACCAGGGACAACACATTGTCAAATAGCTGTGCATCACAGGCTATGTTCCTGGTTGTTGTTGCAACTTTCTGTGAGAGATATTACAAATTTGATGGTGGCAATCGACTTCTAAGAAAATTCTGCAATTCTTTGACATGCTACATGAGCCGCTTCCCATTGGAAAAAATTGCCCTTGATCCAAAATGGCAGCCATGTTCTTGACACAGCCTAAAAGATAGGCTCCCTCACCCATTACTTGCTTAGGTATTCAGATATTTCATTTTCCCTTTAGTTTCTGAAATAAAAGGGTGTCCTGCGACCTTTGCAAAACCTTTAATTATGGCATCTACTATAATGACTCTGCTGCTCCTCATCTTACCTGTTCCGAGTCCTATTCTTGTGCCTCCCAAGAAGTGATTGGACAGTTTGTTGTGGTCCCACACTGTCAGCTCCACGCAGGCTTCTCTCAGGTCGTCTTCCTTGAACCCATCGTAAATCATCTTGTGGTTAAAAATGGGGTTTGGCGTTTTGTCCACAGTTCGTGTTTTCTGGCGACTTTTCCTGCTTGTGTCCGGTAATATAGTGCTGCAAACATGGTACATAAAAGCGTAAATAATTCAGGGTCCGATATGAGAGAGAATACAACGGTCATACAAATTAGATGTATGTTGGCCGAACCCACCAATTTCGGCAGGACTGGCCAATCATCTGATGTAAGGATCAGCAACCTCTGGCACTCCGGCTGTTCTGAAACTACAACTCCCAGAATCCTCCACTTCAGTGAGAGTTAGAAGAACAGCTGAACAACTGTGCATGCTGGGAGTTGTAGTTTCACAGCAGCTAGAGAGCTCAAGGTTGGTGACCCCAGATCGAATGTGTATGAGGGCTCTCCTGACTCGATGGCAGATGTTGAGGGAGAGAAGGGTCGGGCAGCTTGATTGCAACATGCCAGATCCTTTCATTCTCAGGGTTGTCTGACAGCAGCTTATTTCACTCTCCCTATTGAGAACACATGCATTCTTGGCCAAGGATGCATGTGTATGTGGGGGTCAGGAGAGATAGACGTTGGCTGAATGAGCATTCAGCTGACAGCTATATGAAGGGGGTTATTCCGGAAAAGATAATAACGACTTCTCTTCAGGATAGGTCATTATCATCACATTAGTGGAGATCCTGGAAGCCCTGCCGATCAGCTGTTTCATGGAGCCGCTGCGCTCATCGGAGCTCTGGTGAGTGATGCAGGCTCCCGGCATCCTTCAAAGGACAGCGCCGTACATTGTATAGTGGCCGTGCTTGGTATTCCAGCATTGACTTGAATGGGGCTGAGCTGCATCTACAGTCATGGCCAAAAGTTTTGAGAATGACACAAATATTATATTTTCACATGATCTGCTGCCCTCTGGTTTTTATGTGTGTTTGTCAGATGTTTTTATCACATACAGAAATATAATTGCAATCATATTATGAGTAACAAAAGCTTATATTGACAGTTAGAATGAGTTAATGCAGCAAGTCAATATTTGCAGTGTTGACCCTTCTTCTTCAGGACCTCTGCAATTCTCCCTGGCATGCTCTCAATCAACTTCTGGACCAAATCCTGACTGATAGCAGTCCATTCTTGCACAATCAATGCTTGCATTTTGTCAGAATTTGTAGCTTTTTGTTTGTCCACCCGTCTCTTGATGATTGACCACAAGTTCTCAATGGGATTAAGATCTGGGGAGTTTCTAGGCCATGGACCCAAAATCTCTATGTTTTGTTCCCTGAGCCATTTAGTTATCACCTTTGCTTTATGGCAAGGTGCTCCATCATGCTGGAAAAGGCATTGTTGATCGCCAAACTGCTCTTGGACGGTTGGGAGAAGTTGCTCTCGGAGGACATTCTGGTACCATTCTTTATTCATGGCTGTGTTTTTAGGCAAGACTGTGAGAGCCGATTCCCTTGGCTGAGAACTAACCCCACACATGAATGGTTTCAGGATGCTTTACAGTTGGCATGAGACAAGACTGGTGGTAGCGCTCACCTCGTCTTCTCCGAATAAGCTGTTTTCCAGATGTCCCAAACAATCGAAAAGGGGATTCATCAGAGAAAATGACTTTAACCCAATCCTCAGCAGTCCACTCCCTGTACCTTTTGCAGAATATCAGTCTGTCCCTGATGTTTTTTCTGGAGAGAAGTGGCTTCTTTGCTGCCCTCCATGAGACCAGGCCTTGCTCCAAGAGTCTCCGCCTCACAGTGCGTGCAGATGCACTCACACCTGCCTGCTGCCATTCCTGAGCAAGCTCTGCACTGCTGGTAGCCCGATCCCGCAGCTGAAACACTTTTAAGAGACGGTCCTGGCGCTTGCTGGTCTTTCTTGGGCGCCCTGGAGCCTTTTTGGCAACAATGGAACCTCTCTCCTTGAAGCTCTTGATGATGCGATAGATTGTTGAAAGAGGTGCAATCTTTCTAGCTGCGATACTTTTTCCTGTTAGGCCATTTTTGTGCAGTGCAATGATGACTGCATGTGTTTCTTTAGAGATAACCATGGTTAACAGAAGAGAAACAATGATGCCAAGCACCAGCCTCCTTTTAAAGTGTCCAGTGGTGTCATTCTTACTTAATCATGACAGATTGATCTCCAGCCCTGTCCTCATCAACACCCACACCTGTGTTAATGGAGCAATCACTGAAACGATGTTAGCTGGTCCTTTTAAGGCAGGGCTGCAATGATGTTGAAATGTGTTTTGGGGGATAAAGTTCATTTTCTAGGCAAATATTGACTTTGCAAGTAATTGCTGTTAAGCTGATCACTCTTTATAACATTCTGGAGCATATGCAAATTGCCATTATAAAAACTGAAGCAGTAGACTTTGTAAAAATTAATATTTGTATCATTCTCAAAACTTTTGGCCATGATTGTAGACCATGTGACCCATGTACGGTGAGGTCACTGGCCTAGGAAGATACTGCAGATCTCAAGACTTCTTCTAACAGCTGATCGGCAGGGGTCCCTGGTCTCGCACCCTGCAGATTTGATACTGATGACCTATCCTGTGGATAAGTCATAAATATCTCTAAAGGGGTTGTCTCATCTCAAACAATGGGGGCATATCAGTAGGATTTGCCCACATTGTCTTGTGGGTGCGGGTACCTCATCTGGGACCCGCACCTATATCAAGAACGGAGCCCTAAAAGTGGTGCGCACTGTGTATGCGTAGCCGCCCTCCACTAATTTTCTATGGGGCCGCCGAAAATAGCCAAGCACTGGCTCAGTTATTTCAGTCGGGCCAAGAGAATGGGAGCGATGGCCGGTCATGCCGCGGTGAGCTCCCATTCATTTCTATGAGGAGAGCACTTGGTGGTGGCTGAACCGGAGCCCTCAAGCCACCACTTTGTGGGGCTCCATTCCCGATAAAGGTGCGGGTCCCAGCGGTGGGACCCGTACCTATAAGACAATGGGGGCATATCCTAGCGATATTCCCCATTGTCTGAGATAAGACAACCCCTTTAATGTGTATGACTAGTCTGAGAGTGAGTATTCAGAACCTTTAAAAACATTCCTGTAATAGATTAGGAAATTCTAGGAGCATGCTGGGATCTAAAGTTTGGAAACCACTTCTCTAGGAAACATACCTTAAAGGTGCGGGCCATCTAACAGAAATTCCACACAAATGTCCATGCAGATTTCTGTGCGTTTCTGCACCAAATATCATAAGACGTTTTCACAAGATAGGTATCACTTCAGTCAGCTACATCAACCCTAGCAGACAGGCTGTACGGTTTATGCAATAGGGCGGATCCTGCTGATGGGTGCTCTTTAAATTTGCCTAATATAAAATGCCATCTTGGAGAGAATAGGGGTGAAGCAGAATTACCATTTTACGAAGGAGTTGATCTTGTTCTCCCGCAGCATCGGCAGCTGGATACACTCCTTGATCCAGATTTGCACTTCTCCAGTTGTGTTTGGCTTTTTACCACCTTCTACATTCAGGACAATATTAGAATTTTATGTTATCTGTCATAGAGAAGCCTGGATGGATGGGAAATAGTATTAGTAATAGCAGCACTTACCAGCGGAGGTCACCGGAATATACTGCAGGGACAGTCTTATCTCTCCTCTGTTCATCAGCCCAATACCAGACACCGGCGTCTAGAAACAAAAAGAGATGTTTTCTGGGTGTGTTGAAGAGGAGTTTGGTTACTTAAAGGGAACCTGTCATCAACTTTATGCTGACCGTACTGTGGGCAGTATAAAATAGTGACAGAAATGCTGATATCAGCGCTGTGTCACTCATGAGCTGATAGTAAGTAGTTGCTGAGAACCAGCATCATAATCATTGCATCCCAGGCCTTGAAAAGAGTCATATCTACCTGAGATTGTCAGTTTTCTCCTAGAGAGAAGAGGAGAAAACTAGGTAGAAGACTGCCAGTCATCAGCAGGTGTGTGGGGAGAGAAAGAATTCATGAAAACCCGGGACTCTTCTTAGGTGGCCAGGACTCTTTTTCTAGGCCCAGTCTGCAATGATTGTGATGTTGGTTCTTGGCAACCACTTACTTTTAACTTATAAATGACAGAACGCTGCAATCTGCTCACCTGTCTCTACTTTATTCTGCCGTTAGTATGGGCAGCATAAAGGTGATGGCAGGTTCCCTTTAGGCTCCATTCACACGTCCTGTTTTTCTTTCCTGATTCGATCCTGATTTTTTCAGGACCCATTGAAATGAATGGATCCACATCAGGATCGAATCAGGAAAGAAAAACAGGACGTGTGAATAGACCCTTAGAGGGGTTGTTCGGGTTCAGAGCTGAACCCGGACATACCCTTAATTTCACCCAGGCAGCCTGCCTGACTAGAGCATCGGAGCATGAGATCACGCAGGGCAAAGGCATTTTGCCCAGTTCCTGTGACAAACCGGGCTCTGCCAGGCGGAGGCTTCCTGCCAGCAGTGAGCCCGGTGATGTCACCGGCACTGATGGGCGGGCTTTAGCGCTGCCCTAGCCAGTAAAACAGCAGTGTGCATTTTTAAACAAAAGAGCCCTTGCCCTGCGAGATCTAGCACAGGGCAAGGGAGGGCATGGGAGCACGAGATGCTCTGATGCTAACATCAGGCAGGCTGCCTGGGTGAAACTAAGGGTATGTCCGGGTTCAGCTCTGAACCTAGACAACCCCTTTAATGATAATGAATTAGTTTTTTTCCCCCAACTTTTCATCTCCACATTTTATTTTTTTTAATTATTTGCTGGATGAGTAGTACTTTTTAATGCCACCGTGTATTTATCTCTTATTGCTTACATAGCTCACAATCTAAATTTCCTTAGTCTTTGTCCCATATGTCCCATAGGAAGAAGCCAAAGCACCCAGAGGAAATGCACACAAATACACGGAGAACATGCAAACTTTGGTCAGATTCAAACCCAGGACCCCAGTGCTGCCAGCCACCAGTACTAACCACTGAGCCACAGTGCTGGCCCAAGTATGGCATTATTTATTTTTTTGGTCTTTGGGGTTCATTTATTACAACGTCTTAATATCCCCTATAGCTGGCGGTGGATCCGTCCGAGTTATGTAGAAAGACACCGGCAATTCCATAACTTTGGTGCATCCACTGCCGATTCTAAATGTAAAACCACTCCCTTTGCTGGTTTACATTTAGACCATTTCCTACCCCTAAACCTTCCGGCCAGTCCCCACCCGTGCCACGCCCACAATTTTAGACCTGACTTGAGCGGGGAAAAGTCTCACATTGTGACGCAAAATGACCTTTGCCTTGCAATCTGCTCCAGAAGTATGCCTACTATAGCCGTATATCTGGTTAGTAAATGACCCCCCTTTGTTTTCATGGCGTTTGCTGTGCCTTATAGATAGCTATCAGTTTGCAGAAGTAGGGTTGCACCAGGTATCGAACCTTCAATACACAATCAATACTTTTGTACCCGGATCAATATGATACCAGGATTTGCTACAGCGCCCCCCCTCACGATTATAGTCATTGATGGCACAGCGGCCATATCTTCTATGCGGTGAACGCCATAATGGAAAAAAAAAAAAAAAAAAAAAAAAAAACACGCAATTCACACGCAATAGTCACCTTGCCCAAAAAATAGGCTAGGGCTGTTCTATTATGAGCCGGACGTTCCATAAAATGGGGAATGCACCCGGCTTTTTTGGTGTTTTATTTTTTTCATGTGGTATCGAGTATCTCAATACTTTTTTATGGTATCGAAAACGAATCAAACTTTTGGTATCGGGACAACCCTATTCAGCAGTTCCAAAGTTACAGCTTTTTCAGGTTTTCTTTTAAACAATAAACCACTAAAAATAATGAAAAATTGGTTTTTGAGTCCCCATATTCCAAGACCCAAAACATCTTCATTTTTCCATTGATGGAGCTGGGTGAGGGATACTTCTATGGTCACCATTTTGTGGTACAGATGACTTTTCAATCAGTTATTTATTCATGTATTTTTTACAGTGTTCAGGACAGACATTGTGCCGGTTGTTACGGACGCAGTGATACCAATTATGTATACTTTAATTTTTGAACATAATACAGGACTTTGTAAGTGATGACTAATAGACACCTACACATGGCAGACCTGAGGGGGTGTATTCCATACACTACTCTGAGTTTGTTCTTAAAAAAGAAGACCGAAGAAGAAGAAGATTCACTCTGGATGAAAAAAACGTTTTGCATAACTTTCTGGCTAAATATTGTATTGTAGAAGGAAGATGTATAGACAAACTGTTTCCCTTCGTTTGGAAAGAGCCAAGATGAAAGACAAGTGCAGACCGCTACTTACTCGTGCCTCAAGTGGGTACCAGTTCCTCTGTGTATTCTGCCAGTCCCATGTCGCCAAATTTACATTGACTTCACCCAGGAAACTGTTTCGGCCGAGGGCATCATGGTGCCACACAGATACGTTCAGCGTCTGAGCCTCGAGAGATTCTTTCGGGATCTTGTACTAAACAAAAAGAGGGTCAAAAAGCAAGTCAGATCCCAGCACTACGGCACCGTCATACGGGGGCACAGCTAATGGCTGTCGGAGCATGTTCTTAGGGTGCAGGGTATCAGCCACCATCTTTTTTGGCCAATGTATCTGGATTGAGGACAAAGTGTAGGAGGAAGGAAAGTCGAAGCTTAGAATTTGACATGAATGAACATGTTGGATGGATTTTCATCAGTAAAGGACCAAAGGCTTTGTTTTACAGCCGCCATGATGGTTTCTTACCCTCAGTATTTCGTTATACACGGGGTTCAGGGTCTTTTTCTTCACTGCGCTTTTCCTTTTCCCCATTTTTGCTTTCTCTGGAAGTAAATACGCCTTCACGTACCTGTAAAGAGAGCAAACAGGTTGTTACTTCCCCTACATGTAGTACGTCATCTGCCTACAGTAAGGACGTGCCTCATGGGGTCTTGACAACGGATGAAATAGACATATGGTTCAGTCATAAAATTGCCCTCCTGAAAAGCTAAAGTTTCAGAAAAAAAAAATATGTTCATCAAGAATTTTTCTAATTTTTTCTTGAACTTTTTCTCAATGTGTCACATGGACCCATCAACCCATAGGTAAGGTGCCTACTCCCACGTGGTGGGCCCTCCTGACATGTCTGTTGTAGTAAAACGCTTGCATTCTTCATGACATATCAATTCTGGAGCATATTTTCTATTGTACCGCACTCACGGGTCAGAACGCTGCTTCTTGACCTCCGCCGCCGCCAGGTCTTTGCACTGGTAGACAAAGATGTGGAATTCCTTCAGCTCCTGCACATAGTCAATGGCAAACTCTATGCTGCCTTTAATGTCCAGGTTGCCAAAATCACCGCTGTACACGCTCATGACGCTTCCGCTCACCTGGAAATATGAATGAAGGTAGGGAATGAAACACATCACGACTTCACAAGCATCATATACTGTAGAGTAGTGACCACTCCCCATATATTACTTTAGCTTAAAGAGGATATCCATGGCCTATCCTATACACATGGGTGAAGAGGACACTGGTGGAGGACTTGAGGATGTATCTTTGGTCATAGAGACATCTGTCAGAAGCTTTAATCAGTGGTGGTCGGTGAGCCAGGACCCCCCAATCAATGAAGTGACAAGGCAAGTCAAAGAGCTTAGAGCTAAGGCTGACACCGTGCCTATTGACTTTAATGGGACTGTAGCGCACATACTCAGAGATTCCCACATGTCAGGGATACAGAATGAAGGTGCTTACCCTGCTGAATAGCTAAATTAATTTCTAAAGCAGTTGGAGCCGTTTTCCTGAAACAGATCTCCAAATCCTATCCATAAACAGAAGAGTTCAATGATTAGACTATGACTCCCTGCAGCCACCACTAGGGGGAGCTTTGGAGTTAATTCATACTGCTTATACATTGGACTAAGGTGTAATAAAGCAGTGACCTCCCTCTAGTGGCTGCAGGTAGACAACAATTTCTATATGGAATGGATAGTAATCTGTGTCTGAGAAACACTACTAAGCTTTGGACACTTTACAGTTGCATCATTTTGGGAGTCATTGCATCTCCAAGCTTGGATGGACCCAAATTAAATGTAAATTAAAATGTGGATATCCTCTTTAAATAAGATGGAACAGAAATAAAATAATAATCTTAAAAGGGAGCCCATCACCAGAACCTTTAAAGAGTCACACAATTTCTTTTCATTTTATAGAGAACGGTAACAGAAAATGATTAAATCACTTAAAGGGAACCTGTCATCACCTTTATGCTACCCATACTAACAGCAGAATAAAGTAGAGACAGGTGAGTTGATTTCAGCGGTCTGTCATTTATAAGTTAAAAGTAAGTGGTTGCTGAGAACCAACATCACAAACATTGCAGATTAGGTCTGGAAAAGAGTCAAATCTTCATGAGAAGAGTCATGGTTATTCATGAATTCCTGCTTTCCCTGCCCACCTGATGATGATAGACAGGCTTCTACCTAGTTTTCTCCCTTTCTCGCTAGGAGAGAACTGCCAATCATCAGCAGATGGGTGGGGAGAGCAGGAGATTAGGAATAACCATGACTCTTCTCAGGTAGATATGACTCTTTTCAAGGCCTGTGCTGCAATGATTAAGATGCTGGTTCTCAGCAACCACTCACTTTTAGCTCAAGAGAGACACACCGCTGAAATCAGCATTTCTGTCACTAATTTATGCTGCCCTCAGTATAGTCAGCCAAAAGTTGATGACAGGTTCCCTTTAATTTGAAAGATGTGCCTGCATCCACCTGTCATGTCCACTAGGGGTCTCACTTCCACCTAATTTGCAGTACACTGCCTGCTGCCAGGCAAGATCTCTCTCTAGACTCAAAAGATGGCTCACAGGAAATGGGGGGCGTGACAGCTAGCGGAGATCCTGAGCCTGATAATGTAACTGCTTCTACAACTTTTGAGTATTATAGAAGAGTCCTGCACGTGTGCAAAAGTGCCTTCACACAACCGCATGTATTTTACAGTGTGCAAAAAATTTGGAGGACACCCACGTTGCATCCATTGTTTGCGGGCCTACTGTGACAATACCTATTCTTGTCCACAAAACAGACAAGAATAGGACATGTTATATATTTTTTGCAAGCCTGCAGAATAGACATACGGATGCGGACAGCGGTCCGCATTTTTGCAGCCCCGTTGAAATTAATGGCTCTGGATCCGAGCCTCAAAAAATGCGGATTGGATGTGGAGCAAAAATATGGTCATGTGAATGGGGCCTAAGTGTGATCTCCCCCCTTCTTATCTGTACTGTGAGCTGAAATCCAACAGTGGTATGTAAGGAAACTTAACAGAAGGAATATGCTCCCTGCTTCTGAGTGAAATGCATCTTGCTGTGCAGTGAATCTGAATAATATGGTTGAAAAGCCCCAAAAAACCTGTTCCTTCACAAAGAAGTAAACTTTTTTTTTTTTTTAAACTTAGGTATGCTTTAAATCAGGACATATTATAAAATATTCTACCAAAGCTAAACTAATAGGGAACCTACACCCACTAAATGGATCCTAGAGTAGCAGAAGAAATCGGCCTTTGCTAAGAAACGTCTTCATGGGTCACATCTGGGACCTCAGTCTCACATAAGGTGAGGAGCATAAAAATGACATGTGTAATAGTATGATACAGTATACAATCAGATCCACTCTCAGACTTACCCGGACGCCTGTGTTATTATCATTACTATTAATTGATTATTACATACAATGAACGATTCATAACAGAAGCAGAGACATTGATTAGTGGAAGCACAAGAGTTACGCTTTACATACAGAAGACATTGACGCCATGCCAGACGAGCCACTAAGATTGGTCAGAGAGCTTGGGCTCTTCTTGTGTCTGCCAATCTTAAAACTGCTTTCTGATGCGGAATCTGTCTCTCTGCCATCAGTCTAGAAGACATCACATTAGAAGGGTCACTGGACATATTCAACAACAAGACAGGTTACAAGGAGACATGGTGGCTTCATGCAGACTGGCACAGACAGCAATCTCCTGACATACACTTACTACTGGAATAGAGACTTGCAGATTACAATTACCTGGGATCCATGTAGGGAAGCCTTATATGTCAGGTTATGTTAAAACAGTCAATTAGAAGTGTAATATATATTCATTATATAGAATTGTGTAGACTAGTGGCTCCAAATTCTGCTAAATAATTTAAGGGGTTTTCCAGTTTCTTCCAATCAAACCTTAAAGGGGTGGTCTTAGATTCTATGTCAATATCTGATCAGTTGGGGTGCAATTCCCAACTTTGTCAAAACTCACCAAAGCACAGCGCCATACATCATATAGTGGCTGTGCTTGGTATTGCAGCGAACAGGACATCACTGGCCTAGGAGGAGGCTACTTCACTTACTGGTGCACCGCAGCTTCTTCAAACAGCTGATTGGTGGCGGTGCTGGTGCTACGACCCCCACTGATCAGATATTGGTGGCCTATCCTGAGGATAGTCCATCAGTATCAAAACCCAGGAGAACCCCTTTGTTCTCCACTTTGTAAAGTATCATTTGTTTCAATGGTCCCCAAGCAATAAGAGTCCCTATTGAAATCAATGGGTTAAAAATAGGATAGTATGACCCATTTTCATATACCCTATTAGGGAACTTTATGTTAATGGGGGTGTCCCTGTTCAGGATCCTTGGTCAGAGAAGAGAGCAAACACTTACTGCCAGGTTCTCCCCAGATCATAGCTGATCTCTGGGGGTCCAGGAGGAGGACCAGGGGCGGATTGGCCATAGACCTTACAGGGAAATTTCCCGGTGGGCCGATGCACTCACGGCCAGCAAGTGGAAGTTTTTGGGGATGTATTTTGTGCTGCTGGCAGCATTATGTGATGGACTGTGGTATTTGGCTCTGTTGGGGCGGTATAATGTGCCACAATATGGTATTACTGGCCCTGTCTTCCATCAATTTGGACCAAACTACAAAACGGGGCCACTGTGAGTTCCCAGTCCGTCCCCGAGGACGACACTGTGATCAGCTTATTGCTGCTGTCAGTGGAAACATTCACAATTTACATTCAGAATCTGAAAGGAAGGGCTTCATAGGGTGTGTCAGGACTGACATGATCGGGACCGGTCAGCGTCTGAATTGGAGCATAAGGCTGGTTTCAGTTGGTTGTAATAAGACCATATTTAACCATTCATATTATGGATTAGACCTGGACATACACTGTACCCCATGGAGGGTGGCTGATCCAGGTATTGCTGTAGTAATAGGAAGATTACAAGTGATATCAGACTTAGGTTTAGGCTTCATTCACACAACCGTATGTGTTTTGCGGTCCGCAAATTGCGGATCCGCAAAAAAACACGGATGACGTTCTGTATGGCATCCGTGTTTCCGTTTTTTTTGCGGATCCATTGTAACAATGACTATCCTTGTCAGCAAAAGGGACAAGAATAGGACATGTTCTATCTTTTTTGCGGAACGGAAATACGGACATACGGAAACGGAGTACCTTCCGTTTTTTTTGCGGACCCATTGAAATGAATGGTTCCGCATACGGTCCGCAAAAAAAACGGAACGGACACGGAAACAAAATACGGTCGTGTGAATGAAGCCTTACATTCAGTGCACTTTGTCCAACAGTGTTTGTGTGTATATGTATATATCTAATGTTCTGTATGTATATTCTGGGCTATATTTTAGGATAACAGAATTCTCTTACCATAAGATATATTTAAGACATGCAATACAGGCGCAGACATATGGAAAGCCAATGCACACAATGAAGGATTTCTGATCAGGTGTTAGCTCTTCATTCAGTTAGGTGACAACATAGACTTATATACAAGGAGGAACAAGGTATACAGTTACATAGTCAATCAGATTGTCAGCCGTCAATTTATATGATCAGCAAGTCCATCATTGAAGGGGTATTCCCCCCGCTCGTTCATACTAGCCGTAATGGCTGAAATATGCTATTCCAGCTGACTTTAATCGTATGTGTATGGCCACCTTTAGTCCTGCGTTAACATGATGCAACCATTGCGTAACATACGACCACCTTGGAATTTTATTAATAGTCTAAAGGTCGCTTTCAACTACTTTCTATAGGACAACACTACCCTGACTGCACTGCAACCTCAAGGTTGTCATTTCACCACAACTTGCAGGCGACACATGCATTGTAAATGGAAGCCATTTCTCTTGGTTAAAAGCTTCCTACTGTTTTGAGTGTTCAGCTCTTATGCAGACCACAAACATAGTCAAGTGTATTCTGAACCTATGGTCAACTACGTCCACCTATCCCTTTCTAATCTCCAGGTTATGCCACCGCTCTGGTCAGCACCATGCCACGTCCTCTACTTTTTTACATTTCTGCAATGTTTTAAAATATTTTGGGTTTTTTTGCCCACTTCATACGAATTGGATTTCAAAGTGAAATCCGCACTGTGTAAACCCAACCTAATAGTCCTGCATGACCAGACCAATGGAATTGGACAACCGGGTAGCATATGAAAGGAATGTTTTCTAGATTTAAAAAAATTCCTAGAGCGGATTTATATTTCAGAATAATTTTATGCTTTCGCATGTCAGCCTTGGGAAATGGCTGTATAAGTTTTCTTTAAAGGGGTTGTCTCACCTCAGACACTTGTGGCGTATCACTAGGATAGGCGAGGGCCCCACAAATATCTCTAGAACAGGGCTGGCCAACCTGCGGCTCTCCGGCTGTTGCAAAACTACAACTCCCAGCATGCCCAGTCTGCCTACAGCTATCATCCTACAGCAGGGCATGGTGGGAGTTGTAGTTTTACAACAGCTGGAGAGCCTCAGGTTGGCCAGCCCTGCTCTAGAACATGGTCACCAAAGTGACCGATAGCGCAACGCACATGTGCGGCTGCTCTCCGTTCATTTCTACGCGAGTTCCGAAAATAGCTGATCATACTATCGCTCATTTAGAGGTGAATGGAGCGGTGGCTTGCGCTTTCCTTTCATCTCTATAGGACCTCCAAAAATAGCCAAGCGTACTCACTCAACTATTTTTGAAGAAGTGAATAGCGAGCATGCACGGTACACACTCTTAGTTTGGAGTTCCCATTCTAGAGATGGTGCAGGTCTCGGAGGCGGTACCCCGCTCCCATCTGACATTTGTGGCATATCGTAGCGAAATGTCGCCAATTTCTGAGTGAGACAACCCCTTTAAAATTTAAAGTAAGCTTCTATTAACCATACATAAGACTACAGAAACGGTGTAAAGACACAGGAGTTAAATGTAAAGACTTACATCGTCTTGAAGGAAAGCCGGCACAGACTGACTCATCCGCTTTAATTTATCTGCATTTTCTGGGAATGAGTTTTCCGTAGGACCTAAAGAAAAAAAAAATAGAAAAAGTTATTCTTTGATTTGCCAGACGCATTACACCGGCTTCAACCTAAATAATCACTCCTTATATCAGAACTGTCAAGCCATTCAGATTTGAATGGAAGTGGAGGCACGATAAAGACCACATCTATTTTCTTTTGTATAGGTGTCTGTTAGCGGAGACTTGCAGCCTTTCTAGGTCATTGGCTTCAGCTAAAGAAAGGGAACGTTTTGATTCAAGCGCCATTGCTTTCTGTGGCCGTGTGTTGAACATATGCATTAAAGTAGCGCCATACTTGGGGAAAAGTTTTGATAGGTCATCGCGACATACCAAAGGTAGAGAAAAGCGAATGGATTCATATGAATCCATTCGTTCACCATATGAGTTCTTCACCTGCAAGGGCCTGTCCCCACTGTTGACAAGGCTCTCCTCCGACTTCTCGCCCAGCTTCGACAATCTCGAGTACAACGAGTACAAAAACACAGAAGCTCTGCTTCCAGAGCAGCGACACTACATCTGCCGCCATTCAGAGTAGTGGCGCAGACGTTATATTCTCAGGGGCTGGCGAGATATCTGGCTCTGTCAGTCAAATGGAGGGAGAGCTTTGTTGGAAAAAGGGACAGCCCCTTGCAGGTGAGGAACTCATTAAAATGAAACTAATGGATTCATATGAATAAAATTTTACCAGTAATCAAGGTTTTGATTGGTGAGGGTTTGAGCACCGAGATCCCCACCAGGAGAGAGAGAAGCACTCACATAGCATGCTTTTGATACGGACTCAATAGAAAGTCTATGGGCCCATCTCATTTTGGTCTCCAGCAGAGAGAGTATGCTGTGTGTGCACTTCTCTTCTCTCGTGCTAGAGATCAGCAGGGGTCTCAGCACTTGAAATCCCGCAAATCAAAAGCAATTATGACATATTAAAACTTTTTCCAAAGTAAACTTGCCACTTTAACCCCTGATGTATCTGAGCCCTTGCAGCACCTTAAAGGCAACTTAAAGGGAACCTGTCATCAACTTTATGCTGACTGTACTGAGGGCAGCATAAAATAGTGACAGAAATGCTGATTTCAGCGGTGTGTCTCTCTTGAGCTAAAAGTGAGTGGTTGCTGAGAACCAACATCATAATCATTGCATCCCAGGCCTTGAAAAGAGTCAAAACTACCTGAGAAGAGTCATGGTTATTCCTAATCTCCTGCTCTCCTGCCCATCTGCTGATGATTGGCAGTTCTCTCCTAGAGAGAAAGGGAGAAAACTAGGTAGAAGCCTGTCAGTCATCAGCAGGTGGCCGGGGGAGCAGGAACTCATGAATAACCAGGACTCTTCTCATGATGATTTGACTCTCTTCCAGGCCTAATCTGCAATGTTTGTGATGTTGGTTCTCGGCAACCACTTACTTTTAACTTATAAATGACAGACCACTGAAATCAACTCACCTGTCTCTACTTTATTCTGCTGTTAGTATGGATAGCATAAAGGTGATGACAGGTTCCCTTTAATTGCGCTCCTTCAGCTGTGATTGGCTTTGGTCAGCTCTTCTTGGAGACACAAGCGGAGGTGTACAGATTCAGATCATTTCTAGTGATCTGTAGACCACTCTGCTCATGTTTCCAAGGAGGGGCGATCACAGCTGAAGGAGCAGAGCACTCAGATCCAGCATCCCCCCTCCAAGGGTCAAAACTTCTTATGTTTCATATGGTAAGTTTCATTACATGCTATCCTTTGAGGCCCGGTAGCATTTTCTACCCCTTTAAAAGGGCTTCTCCGGGCTTTTAATATTGGTGATAGACATAGCAGCAGGAAGAGAGACAGCACCAGCTCTTCATACAGCCGATTGGCGGGGGTCCCGGTTGTCAGACCCCCACCGTTCTGATATTGATGACCTGTCCCGAAGTTAGGTCATCAATATTAAAAAGGCCCAGAAGACTTTTCAGGCTCAAAGACCTTCACAAACATTATAATGAGACATTTCTCAATTCTACAACTTTAATGATATTGTGATTTTTAGGATGAAATGTTCTGGTAGATCACTAGTAATAAGTCAGAGCATCTGGACTTGTATTTTATTCTTGAGAACATTTTTCTAGTAATCCGATTGGCTTTCTTAATTAGAATGGCTTGTACGAGAAATGTCTGGCATTAAATACTGGTGACTTGTGCTTCAGTCACTGAGGTAAGATGTTGATTGCATTTGCATGACTGAAACTGTTAAGTGTGACTAAACTGTCCTGGGAGAGGTGTTAGAACAGCATTGTAAGTGCAAAATAACATATTTGCAGAGAGAAGTTTGCATTTTAGACACAGTGGAGGACTGGAGGAGGGAAAGAAGCTGGTTATATTAAATTGGAGAAGCCAAGCTTGAATACAGGTGGAGGGGTGCAACACCTACTGTCTGCCACTTACAATGCTGTTCTAACACCTCTCCTGAGGCAGTTTAATCACACCTAATCGCTTTAGTCATGAAAATGCAATCAAGTCACCAGTATTTAATGCTGGATATTTCTCATACAAGCCATCCTAACTGAGAAAGCTAGTTGGATAACTTCTTCAAGAAAGTCCAGTTGCTCTGACTTTTTACTACTGATGAAGGATGAAGGGGTCAAGCTGCAGGTCTTCTTACCTAGTGTGTCTGCTTTTTGGCTGTTCAGTTTGTTTTGATCTGTCCAGGAAAGAGCAAAAGAATGAGAAACACGTACAAGCAACTACAATGAAACGTGAGCCAGAACCGGAAGAGACAATGTTAGAATTAGATTACACACAAACCCCACTGTTAATGTAACTCAAGACAATGACCGATGTGTTAACCATAAACATCAAGACCAAGATGTCTACTGTAGTCCAGATTTACTGGACTACAGTATTAATGATCGAGAACTTACCTTGCCCGGCCAGAATAGAAATACGTGACTTGGACTGGGTGGGAGAAGTCATTAGTGCTCATGTTATATTAACTAAGAATGGAGAACGTGAGGTGGAACATGGAACATACCAAGCCACCCTGTGCTGTTTACCCAGTTGGTCTTGCTGCGGTGCTGCTTACCAGTCCATTAACTACCCTGGCCATTATGCCCAACCTCTAGAACCGTCAGCCCTCTAAAACCATAAAGCCCAATGGTGTTCTCTGCCCAGTATACCCAGTCAGTCAAACCCCTACTGTTGCCCTGCAAATAGTCTGTACTCTCTGTACAATATATTCACCGTCATGTTTGCGGTCTTACCTATCTAGCCCACCTACTACCCTGTGCCCTCTGTTAAGTAAACCAACGCAGCCATTTGTTTGCCTTGAAATATAGCCCAGTTGCTACCCCTGCCCTGCATACCACCTGTCTAGTCATTTCCCTTAAAGGGGTTGTGCCATGATTAATCAGACATCATATAATGAATGACAGCCTTCAACAAAGCTAGAACCAGCCCTGTACCTCACATGGATCCAGAGATCTCACCATTGATTTCTCCAGTTGTTCTGCTAGATTTATTTCAAGCTGGCAGCTCAGGGGGCATGTCATTATTTCTGTGGCTCTTTCCCCGTACGAACGTATGTATTTTGTGGTCCTGAAAATAAGGATGATGTCCGTGTGCATTCCGTATTTTGCGGAATGGAACAGCCGGCCCCTAATAGAACAGTCCTATCCTTTGTCCGTAATGTGGACAATAATAGGTCATGTTCTATTTCTTTGCGGAACAGACATATGGACACGGAAAGAAAATAGGTTTGTGTGCATGAGTCCTAAAACTGACACAGCTTCTAACAGACAGTGACGGTTGAAGATTTAAACTGAGCATGTGCGACCGCTTCAGTGACGTGGACAAGAAATAATGAAAACAAACAAACAGCAGGTGGCGCTATACAGATACATTTGATAGAATAGCTCAGTGGCTATGCTAAAATTTTAATTACATGCCATTATAAAAGTATTCAGGAATAAAATGTAGGATATTTTTATGGCACAACCAATTTAAGGGAAATTCTCTGCCAATAATATAAAGAATGCTATTCGAACAGTTCACTGAGAATTTCAGGAACGTTGCTCCTTGGTGGCGCTACATCTCACGCATCCAATGTATTAATTCTTCTGTAGTTTGCGGTGGACAGCTTGTTTAGCTTTCCATCTTTAAACTTGTCCATATGAAACCAGCACTACAGGGGCAGATAAGACGAATGATAGCAGAAGGGGTGAGTGTGCTGCTTTTGTAGAAGACAGTGACATGTCCACTTGTGATTATGCTACCGAGGGTGGGTGCGTGTAGTGGACAAAGATCTAACACTCTGTAGCCATATAAATAGTGTTAATGGTTACAGCAAAGGTCGAAGAAGCTGATCTCGTATGAAACAGTGACCCAACAAGTCAATACCTCGATTATGTTCAGGTGTTCACGTGATGAGGGCTTTTGTCATTAGTTGGGTAGAAAAGATCATCCTGTAGCCAACCAGCTCATAGGAACCATGACAACAGCAGGAGGGGAGGGCAATGGATTGGTCACTCGTATGATGTTACCGAGGACAAGGTCAGGTGACGTAAGCATGGATACACCCTCTATAGCTATATAAATAATGGGATTGTTCACAGCAGCAGGAAAAGAGTGTGCTGATCATGTTGGAGACAGTGACCTACGATCTCTTAGCAGAATTTTTTGTGAGGAGAGGGCTGTATGAGAGGAGGAGTATCATAGGAGTGAGCAGTGTTAGAATAAGCTATACGAAAAGATGACAGCAGCAGGGGAGGAGTGTGTTGACCCTATCTCAGACAACGACCTGTGAAGTAATGTAAGTATGCAAAAAGGCGTTCATCAAGGTGCATCAAAATCCGCTAGTAACACATGTGGATTTTGGTGTAGAAACCCTCAGAAATGCGGAACAAACGCCACATGGAAATTCTGTTTGTAACCCTGGTACCCTAATGGGGGGGAAACTGCTGGCAAGTGTGAAACTAATTCTTCACTGTGTATTTGCAAAAGAAATATCCACAGTGGAAAAATCTGCTGTGTGAGGACCTACCCTCAGATGAACACACATTTAAAGGGGTTGGCCACTTTCTGGTTACTGTTGTCCAATGCGTTTGTGAGATTATTACATGAAAATCTGCACCATTTTCTATGTGTCATAAGATATGCCACCTTGTTTACCAAGTCTTTTTTCCTGTCCATAATATGGCTGCTGATGGAGGGTCATGTGCCCAGGCAAATCACCTCCATGCAAACTCACTGCACCCGCCATCTTTACTTATACTGTTGGAAGTTTAGTGCAAGTGCACTGTGTTTGAATGGAGGAGACATTCCACAGAGGTGATTTGCCTGGTCACATGACCCTCATGTGACCAGGCACAAAAGACTTTGTAAACAAGGGAGCATAGCTTATGAAATATAGAAAATGGTGCAGATTTTCAACAAAAACTGTATTAAGAAGTGCCATATAGTCATAGTTACATAGTTAATACAGTTGGAAAAAAAAAGACATAAGTCCCTCAAGTTCAACCAATGGATAGGTGGGGACGCGAATCCCAGAGGGAAGCGAGAAGTCATCTTACATACACCAGAAAGTGGACAACCCCTTTAAGAAATTACAGAGCACTTTAAAGACATCCTGACACAATTACAGACCTCTTTCAATGAGAGCGTGTTTGACCACCTAATAGACTGATGCAATTACACACGAATGGTATCTATTAAAGATCCCCCAATGTGGCAAATGGGGGAGGGGGGAGGCTGAAAGAAGGTACTTCTTGGTTTTGTGGAGTGACATGATCCTTTTGGTCACATGGTGCATCACATGATCATTTTCAGAGCAGCCTACTGGCCAAGATGTATCATGTGAAACACCATGTGACCTTCCAGAACCAGAATTAGCCCCTATTTGGCCATTTAGTGGGTGTAATTGTACCCACTGGTATAACTATTAGGTTTTTATACCAGTGCCCTGATTTTGATAGATCTGTTAAAATGACAAGTTCCCTTTAAATACAGCAAATACTTGGGGCTTGGAGCCAGACAGCATCTCATGTTCTCATTCTCAAATAAATCAACTCTTCGCTGTATGGAAAAAAACGCTGTTAGAAGTGATTTCTGTTAATAACAGGCACAAGGAAAGAAAATAAAATGAAAGGGGAACAAAAGGTTAGTTTTTCAAAAAGCATTAGCCATGCGGTCCAAAAATAAGTCATTAGACATTTTCTCAATAAATACCGATTCTGGAAAACTCAATAAAAAGACTTAGATTAAAATTTTGTATCAATTTTAGGATCAATTCATGCGTAGGATACGGCCATGGCTGGGGCTTAGCAGGCCAGCACGATCAATATGGAAAGGAAAATACGATCAATTACAAATTTGCTCATAAAAAGGGGGTTGTTTAAAGGGTGAGGGACATGTAGTCTGAACGAGCCCTCATTTTGATTCTATCTACAAGACTTGCTCGATGTCCCTATTTTTAAGGCACCCCTACCATATTGGAAGCTTTCAAACTTTGGCCATTCATTGAGAAAATGTGAAATGTTTGTAAGTAAAATTTTGACTTTTGACGTGCAAAGTTTTAAAGTTTTTTGTTTTATAGATGTGACCAGAGGCATGGGCTATACGGCTTTAACAGAAAATACATTCTTCTACGATATACTTGTCTTATAAAAACTTTCATTGCCAACGTCTCTGGTGACATCAAAGTGTAGAGTCAGGAGACTCAGAAGACTTCATGAGAAACCTGGACTTCTACAGAGCAGTTAGTGTAACGGATATAGAGCATGTTAGCTGGTTTAGTATGGCCTTAAGAGACAGCAGACATGCTACATCCTCACTTGTACTTGTGGGGGAAACTTCCAGGACAGCTTTATTAAGCGTTTTAGCTGTGCTCCTTTTCAGCGCGCTCAAAATGGGGTTTGATTCGTCCATACCTGTCGTAAAACAAAGTGGGTGAGCACTGTACAAAAAGGAAAAAATATTCAATATACTCTTACCACAAAAGAATTCTTAAGAACCTTTTTCATTTTTTTTTTTTGTTCACACCCTCTAGCAACTTTTCATCCACCAAGAATATTTTTCATGCCCCTTGTTACATCACAGTTCGTATCAGACCAACCATAGATCTGTGGTTCCCCTAAGCAGAAAATCTATAAATCAGTGTACTTTAAATGTGCTGTATAGAGAGTTCTTTCCCCCCAACCCAAAGAATTTTGATCGAATTGTCTTGGCAACATACACAAATACCAAAAATGGTCAATAGTACAAGGACTCTGTATCGATATTCTTAGGAAAAAGTTACTAGAGAGAATGAACAAACTAATGAATTACTATTTTTTCAAGATAAAATACAAACAAAATACAAACATAATAAGTCCTGCAAAAGAACTGTAAAAGTTACCACCAGACAAGCAAATTTAACAAAACACAACATAATTCTACTATAAAAGGAGGAAGACATAAAACCTACATTTGTCGGCATTTGAAGGAACATATCCAAAAGTGTCAAAATCTATACTTTTTGATATTTCTCTTCGATACGGTGCTTCCAGATAGAGTTCCAACGTGCTCCTTCGTAGCGAGCCGTTTTTGTCTTTTACAGGTGTACTCTGTCTATCAGACATGAAGGTTACACTTGTTTCTGGAGTTCCTTCTTCATGATTTTCATATCTGGCAGATTCGGTTTCCTCTAGCGTAGGGTCTTTTTCTCTAGGAATAGTTTCAGAAATGCTGTTTTCTCTCAATGCTTGATCATTCAGCTTGGGGATGGACTCATTAAGGGTCATGTGACCAGAAGAGACATTTCCTACCAATTCCCCTGCTTTCTCATTCAGGGCCTCTTTTTGAAGTTCTTCTAAGCTTTTAGCATTCGATATTCTCTTTGGTGCTACCGTTTTCTCAATTGTTTCATTAACTTCCTGCAGCAAAATATCCGGAGCTTGAGAACCAGATGGGGCACTTTCATCAGTCAGTGTCTCCCGATCAGCTGATATGCTCTGAGAGGACTCCAAATTTACTGTAGACGACTTAAGGAATGTTTTTTTTGGTTCATTAGAATACAAATAAACATTGGCTTCACTCTTTACTCCGGCTTGCTCATTATTCTCAGCCACACTGTCTGCAGTCTCCTCAAGATTAGGCTGAGAACTTTGCGACTCTTCATACAGTTGTTTAAGTTTCTCATCAAAATAACTAGAACGAGTTTTTGGTAGGACAACTGGCATCTCAATTCTTTCTATAACTTCTTTTTTGCATAGCTTTTCTGGTTGAGGAGCATTATCTTTATCGTTTGGTTTAGATGATATCTCATTTACTTCAGGTTCCCTTGATAAAGAACCTTTAGGTTCAGATGCAAGTTCTTCAGAAGTTCTATCTGTGACATCACTGGAAGGTAGATCAACTGTTTGACCAAGTGCATTGGGGACATCAGAATGTACCTGCCTAATCAAACTTGTTTCAGTGAGATTGTCCTGCTGAGGCTGGGTTATACCCTCATTCCCAATCTCTGTCTTTTTGGATGAAATATTGATTATTATAGGCTGGTTGTCCTTATATGGTCCAGAACTTTGGATGTTTCCTGATGAAACTGCCAGGACTTTGCTAAAAGTTTGGACAGGTTCGTCTATGCCCATATACTCATGTTCGGTCAGATTTCCATTTTTTAAGTCTTCTGTATTCAGAGATTCATTGTACAGATTTTGTAGTTTTCTATCAAAGTCACTAGAGTCATTTTTGGGCGGAATGACAGTTTTTTCAATATTCTCATTAACCACCTCCCTCAAATCAGATACTTCATCTTTTCCTGTAGAATACTCATTTTCTGACAGTTCTTTCTCGTTTTCCTGTAGAGGCTCAGCTACATTAGAAAGTACAGGTGAACCAACATCAAATCCATTTTGTTTTACAAGAAGCATTTTTCGACCCTTCTCATTCATTTCCCCGTTTTCTTCATCTCGATACACACTTTGATCATCTGGACAATTTTCAAAAGTTGGGGACTGGGGCTTTTCATCTGGTGAATTGATATTTTTACCCAATACCTCATCCTGTAATGTTTTCAACCCTAGGCTAGTTTCACTTTCTGCAATCCTTTTTGGATCAACTGAATTTCAAAAACTTTTGTAAGTGCCCTTTGCTTTCCATCAGATACGCCAGAACCTTCTTTGGCTTCATGCTCATCAGCAACTGTACTGGAAGATTTCGGATAGTTGGAGGGTATCACACTTTTCTGAAGCACTACATCAACTGATCTTATTGGCTTCTCAGGTTTATCATTCCTACCACTAGTGTTACTAAGTTTTATCTCAGGTTTGCTTACCGACTTCTGTTGGTCTTCCTTTTTACTATTTCCTCTGCTAAATTTCCTAGAAGTAGGTTCTGCATTATATGCGTGAAATTGAGAAACAGCTGATGGGTCCTGTCTAATGTCGTGCAAACTCTTAGCTTCTAGTCTACTTTTAGCTTTTAATATGAATGGTTCTTTGATTCTTATGTCAGGATTGGAACCAAACTGCTTAGTGGTGTTTTCTGGGAGGGTTTGATTATTCCGCCTATTGTCTGACTTACTTGATGTATTCCAGAAATTTTTTAAACTCTGGAAGGATGCGGATTTCATGCGATCTTTTAGACTTTCATTTTCACCTTCACCAAGTAAAACACTTCTTCCAGGAAAATTTCTCTCTGGGTCAGTAGATTTTTCTGTTTCAAAAAGAGTGTGTATTGTGTGCCGCTTTTTGAATTTTGACTTTGGATCTGCCATAGATGCCCCTTTGTGCTCAGTCCAGTTTTCATTCTCCATGGGCTGTCTATCTGGTTTACCGTTTGTTGTATCTTTGTTCTTATCATTTTCCCAAAATGATTTTAGTTTATTGATAGGGGATATGGGGTCATCTTCATCCTCCACTATGACTTTTTTAAAAGTTACAAGGCTTGCACCATTCTGGTCATCGCTGTCAAGAGAGTTGCTTTTTGGGGTAATTGATGATTCAACTGGACTAAGAGGACGTTTGATATCACTTAAGACTGGCTTTTTGGTTGCATCTTGAGATGGCTTATCCCCTTCCCACAATAGTTTAATATCACTTACTCTCCTTTTTGGAATTATGGATATATCCTTCTCTGTTTTTTGGGAACTTTGGCCTTCTTTTTGTTCTAAAGTAGGAGTCAAAACCTTGGTTTGGTCTTTTACCTTATCCACTGGTGTTTCTCTTGTATCATCCTCATCCAAAGAAGCCATCTTTTCCTTCAATACACTACTCTCGTCCTTTTCAGCTTCCAAGCTTTCATTGTCATTTTCAAATACAGAAAGTTGTGGATATTTTTGAGGGGAATCATCATTTATTGACCTACTCTGAAGTTTTCCACCTCCACTTCCACTCTTTCCAAATTCCAAGAATTCTGTTAAACTTTCTTTTTCTGTTTCAGATACTTCTCCCGCAGGAAGTTGTGAATCTTTTTGAAGGAAATCACTGTCAAAAGAACCGCTTTTTGTAGTAGTAGATAATTCGACTGGACTAAAAGGATGTTCGACATTACTTATGGTTACATCTTTAGATGGGTTGTCCCCTTCCCTCAGTGGTTCAACATCACTAGCTCTGGTTTGTGGAATTATTGCTATATCCTCACCCATGTTTGTTAAACTTTTGTTTTCACTTTGTTCTAAAGTGGGAATCAAAAACTTAGTTTGGTCTTTTACCTTATCCACTGGTGTTTCTCCAGTGTCATCCTCATCCAATGAGGCCACCTTATGCTTCAGTTCACTACCCTCTTCCTTTTCAGCTTCCAAACTTGTTTTGTCTCTCTCAAATACAGCCCCCATGGAAAACTGTGGATATTTTTGAAGTGAATCCTCATTAACTGATGAGCTACTCTGAATTTTTCCACACCCACTTCCACCCTTTCCAAACTCCAATAATTCTGTTAACCTTTCTTTGTCTGTTTCAGATACACCTCCCACAGGAAGTTGTGCACATTCTTGAGGGGAATCACTGTCAAAAGAACCACTTTTTGGAGTAATGGATAATTTGACTGGATTTACAGGATTCTCAATATTACTTAAGACTGGCTGTTTGGTTGCATCTTGAGATGAGCTATCCCCTTCCCACAATAGTTTAATATCACTAACTCTCCTTTGTGGAATAATTGATATATCCTTTTCTATGTTTTTAGAACTTTGGTCTTTTTGTTCTAAAGTAGGAGTCAAAACCTCCTTGAGTTCTATTACCTTACCCACTGGAGTTTCTCCTGTATCATCCTCATCCAAAGAAGCCATCGTTTCCTTCAATTCGCTACTATCTTCCTTTTCAGTTTCCAAATTGTCTTTTTCAAATACTCCACCCACAGGAGAGAGTGGATGTTTTTGAATTGAATCATCATCGACTGAACTACTCTGAATTTTTCCACATCCACTTCCACTCTTTCCAAACTCCAATAATTCTGTTAAACTGTCTTTGTCTGTTTCAGACACTCCTTCCACAGCAAGTGGTGGATATTCTTGAAGGGGATTGTCATTGATTGAGCTACTCTTAATTTTTCCACATCCACTTCCACTCTTTCCAAACTCTAAGGATTCTGTTAAACTTTCTTTGCCTTTTTCAAATTCTCCCTCCACAGGATGTTGTGAATATTTTTGAAGGGAATCTTCATCGATTGAACTATGCAACATTTTTCCAGATCCACTTCCACTCTTTCCAAACTCCAAAGATTCTTTTAAAGGCATCTGTTGAGGTGGAACAAATTCATCTTCTCCAGGAGATAAAGAGATTGTATTCATAATCTTTGGCTGGTCACCATCCATAGTCTTCATGTCATCTTTGGATTCCGAATTCCTGGCCATTTGGGGAATGGGATTCATCTGTTGTGTGGCTTCACTTCCATGGACTAAATTATCAACATCATGTCCAGAGACTTTATCTTCCAATTTGTCAGCATTAGAAATCAGCTTTTGGGGACTAGTTTTTGATTCCTCTGACAAACCCACAGTTGGCATTTGGTCATCAACCGAGTCAGAACTTCTACTAAACCAATCTAGAACTTTACTTATGGACTCATCCTGTGCCTTCATGACCTCAATTGTATATTTATCTTTGGATGAACTGGAGTCACTTGGGCTGCCTGCAAGAGCTGGCTTACCTTTCTTAGAGTTTGATACTTCGGAACTGCCTGGCTTCTTATCTGAAACATAAAAAAGAAAACAAATGCCTTTCTATAATTTGGACAAATATGGGTTTCTATTCTACCTGACCTGTAGTTTCATAATGGGGCCTCACACAATTCAGTACACAAATACAGTATAAAAAAAAAAAAAAAAAAACTTGTCCACTGTTCTGAGAATGTTTTAGCTCTCATTTTTTATCTGGATTTATTTTAATTACTGAAATTAAAAATAACATGCAAAACTATTGACTTTGTCAAGAACGGGGCATAATCAAGGTCTACAGTAGAGATACAAAAATACATTTTCTAAGCTAGAAAATATATACAAATGATGGCTAATTCATTATTAAAAAATGAAGGATACGCCCTCCATCACAGCAATTTTTTATGTTCATTAAAAAAAATTTACTGTTTTGTGTATACAGCTCCTATGCAAAGCTATGTGTCTCCATTGTTACAGACTGCAGATAAACTGTGTAATCTGATCCTACAGCCATGCTCCCTTTCTTCAGTCCCATATGTCATGCCAACAAAGGGGTTTTTCAAGATTTTTTTAGGATTATCAGCTACTGATCAAAGGCGGTCCAACACCCGGGACCCTCGCTAACCAGCTGTTTGAGAAGGCACCTCGGAGTAGTGGTTGTGCTTGGTATCGCAGTTGAGCTCCATTTACCTTCAACAAATCTGAGCTGCATCTAGGCCAGAGGTGGACAACCTGTGGGACTCCAGCTGTTGTGAAATCACAATTCCCAGCATGCTCCATTTATTTCTGTGAGAGTTATGAGAAGAGCAGAGCAAGTATGCATGCTGGGAGTTGTAGTTTCATTACAGCTGGAGTGCTGCAGGTTGCCCACCCCTGGTCCAGGCCATGTGACTGATAAACGTGACCTCACATTGCCCAGACAGGGGATGTGTCAGACCCCCACGGATCAGATGCTGATGACCTCTATAAACAGGGACTGATTGAAAAGCGTGACTTTAGAATCAGACTACACAGAGTTTGTTTGTAGTCTGTAGCTATAGCAACACATCTCTGTATAGGAGCTTTGGCCCAAAAATGTAGAATATTTTTGATGAATTTGCTTCAATATTTTATAATTTTTTTTTATTGGAGCAGTAAATGGGAAGAAAATACAGAAGATATGGACATACTCGACGGAAGGAAGGAACAGTGCACAATAATAATGCACCAATATCAATATAAAATGATAAATAATGTAAAGGCCGTTCATACATGAAAGACCAGTATTTCTTGCGCCTGAAATCTAAATTGTTGTTATAGGCAACATTCATTTTGTGTTAGTTTTTTGAAGTGTATCAAAAGTTGCTAATAAATATCTATTCCAAAATTTAAGCTATTAAAATGATTTTTAGTCATATGTAAATAAAGCTTAATCATTGTATGAAAAGTTCTGCCACATCCAAATAAACTACGTCTCAGATTCTCACCATTGTCAAAATGTCTGTTTGCTGTCAGAAAATGGTAACTTTTTTTTTTTTTTTTTTTTTTAACCCCGAAACTCCTCTTGCCACATATCTGCAGACTGATATAATGTAGCAGCCAGGCAATTCTGCTCTTGCCTACACTGATGCAATGAAACTCTCTGCAGCTACGTGAGTGTAGAAATTGGCATAGAATTGTTGTATTCAGTGACAACAAGCATTCATTTTGAAAATGATGAGGAACTGTAACACAAAGTGTATTAGAACGTTGCAGGGTCTAAAGATAAACTTTTGGATAAGCCGATACACTCTCTTATGCCCAGTGCAGAAATCCTACACAGTCATTGCAGATCCTACATTTGTGAATAAGCAGGAATTTTTTCCCAATGCAAATACAGTGATCCCTCAAGATACAACGGCCTCAGGATACAATATTTTCAGCATACAATGGTCTTTTCTGACCCATCGTAAGTTGAAACCAGACTCATCATACAATGTCCCAGACTCAGATCCAACCAATCAAAGCCACTTCTCTGGTGACATAGCTATATTAGTTGCTAGTTAACAGTTATTCCTGACTGTTATATGTAAGGACTTATTTTATCTATTAGTTGCTAGTTAACAGTTATTCCTGACTGTTATATGTAAGGACTTATTTTATCCGTCATAGTTATCTGCTTATTTTTCTTAAATCTTCATTTTCTCTGATCTTGGATGACATTTTGAGGCTTTGGAACCGATTACTCAACTTACAATGGTTTCAACATACAATGGTCCTTCTGGAACCAATTAATATTGTATCTTGAGGGACCACTGTATATGTGCATTATATACTGTACAATATGAGGTTGAGATTACATAAAATTAAAGGGGGTTTCCCACTAACAGCACATTATAGGGATCAAGTGTTCGACTATGGGGACTATCAGTAATCAGGAGTCCTCTATACACTCCATTCACTTTCTAAGGGACTGGAAACTACAGTTCTTGACGCCCTTTCTGGAGTCCCATAGAAATGAATGGAGAAGTGACCTTGAAAGTGCAACACCACTCCATTCTCATAGAGGACTCCAGGACCCCCATTTTTCCCCAGCAGTCGAATCCACAGCGATAAGACACCTTACCATATAAGTATTACTAGTGGAAACCACCATTTTTGCTTTTTGGGAGAAGTGGATAAGTCTGAAATTATATTTCCTTTGGCTTTTGCGACTTTCTGACAACAACTTTGGACATAATCTTGTAACTCTATGTACTACAATACTAATTATTAGCCTTTCAGTAACTGTGAGGAGCACCATCAAGGCAGAAGACAATTCAAAAATTCTAATTATATACTGTAATATTTTTGGAGGATTTTCTACCATTGAAAGGCACAATACTAAAATAAATACATTGCAAAAGAAAACGAAAATACTTAAAAATAGTATGCAACAGCAAAATACCTAGGAACAACTGGTCAGATTAGTAACTAATCTCACCTAGGGCCGTCACTTTCCTGGAAACAGGAAATACAGGACCACCGACAGGCAGAGATTTCTTCTTTTCACTGTTAGTGGCTTTTAAATGTAAGTCTACTGGCTGTATCATACACCAGGGGGCGCTAACAGCTTTTGTTCTATCCCACATAAGTAAGTACAAAGCACAGGGGGTCAACCATGTTAGAGTAGCTACGAAGCAGATATGAGATTACCGTGTCACATCCACCCACCAGGCCGAAGGAAAACTCCGTAATCTACCAGATGAAGTTACACCTGTTGTCACATAGTTAAAGAAAGCCTCCAGGCATAATAAATAACACTGTGTTATGCCGAGAGCAGGGCCCAGGGCTGTAATACAAGACACTGAGATTCAAACAGCTTGACAGAGTGTTGTCATGCCACCCATTCTCACCCTGCACTAGGCATAACAGTGCATATTTTTACTTGGAGCGTTCCTTTAATTCTGTTGAACAGATTTGTTAAAAAAAAAAAAAAAGCATTATATATATTTCTCTAATTCCCATTAAACCAAACTGAGGCAAAGTCATCATTTTCTAGTTTGTGTTAAAAAAAAAAAAAAAAAAAAATAAAAATTGTTCTTGGACATAAGAGGATCTACACCAAAAACATTTTTAACCTTCGTAAAGGTTTTGACAGGTCCTTATATTAGTTGTGATGTGGATAATTTTACAAAACTTTTTAATTCTTTGTCCCTCTGTCAGTGATATAATTTTTTGAGACAGGCTGGTAGTCCAGAACAAAAAGGTTCCCGACCAGAGAGGGCATGTGGTACATGTATTTTTGTGGCCATATAATGCACAAAAAGTCCACTGGTGTCACATTTGGTGTCCCCCGTTTACTAGCTTCTACTGACTCCTGGTCACTGGTTCCTAGGCAAGAGCCCCCCCCCCATGACATTTATATGCCCTAAGTACCTATCAACACATTACGTAAGCAAAAGTTTTGGTGGAGAACCTCTCAAGACATAAGTGATAAATAAAAATAGTAAAAATCTCACACAGCACATTTCCTGCGCTACCTGTGAAAGAGCCAGACTGATCAGATGGAGATTGAGGATAATTTGCCAGCTCCTTGTAGGCATAGGGTTCCGGTTGACTAAGGTCCTTTGGAATACCTCTTGAAGAAGGTAGCTCAACTGGCATTGATTCACTGTTAAACACTTTCTTTGAAATAAATACTTCCTTTGTCGGAGCCGGTGAAACATGGAATGTGTCACCAACTGATAGATCTTCCGGTTCTTCTGGGACCGAAGTTGCTGCTTCTTCTTCCAGGCGCATTAATCGGTTCTTATAATCCGCATTGCTCTCTTCAGTATCAATAAAGGTCTTTTCTATGGTCTCTTCTTCCACTGGAAGCTTTCCTTGTCCATAAAAAGAATATTGTGTTTTTTCTTTTTCGGGGATTGCGTTGGTCACATAAGCATCCTCAGCTTCCACAGAAGACTTTCTGCTTCTGTTAGAATACAGAGGATCTTCGAATGCAGATTTCTTTTCCAGGGAGTCAGATGGGGGAGCCATGTTTTGTATATCAGAACTTGGAATTTCAAAGCTCCTTGCACTTTGCAAAGTTGGAGTTATTTTTGGCTTTTCATAGTTGTCCTCTGGTTCACTAGGGTCAACGACAGCGGCTTCCTGCTCTAGTTTCTTCAGCGCAGCACCGAAATCATTTTCATCTACTCTACTCGGTGCTGATGTTTTCTCCACCACTTCTTCAATCCCATTTGTGTCTTCATTATAGTGTGGAGATGACTGAACTGTGTAATTTACGCTGGACTTCTGAGGAGGCTCATATGTATCCTCTTCGGCTGGCATGAGATGTTCAAAACCAATTTTAAATGAAGACTTCACAGGACTCGCCGAGTTCTGCATCAATATTGTTTCAGGTTGTTCATCCTGATCTTCAACAATGGATGGGGTGGAAGCTTCAATTTTCAACCTGTTCAGTGCTGCAATAAACTCTTGATGGTCATTCCCTTTGGGAACAAAGGATTTATCTATAATCTCTTCCGTCTCAATCAGTTGTTGCTCCTTACCTTGCGAGTTTGGTTCTTCATCATGGCGTTCACTGTCAGATTTGGTGGGCACAGATTCATATTCTTCCATCAGCTTCTGAAAACCAATTTTGAACTCATTTGCCGTTTTTGCCGGTGCAACACTTCTTTCTACACTTTCTTCAATTTCTTCTTCTGGATACTGGTTAGAGGATGGATTTGTTTCTTTAGCCGGCGATTGTACGTTACTAATTTGTACAACGCGTTCATAAAACTTTGTAGGAGGAAGCTTCTTTTCTGCTGGAGATACTGTAAATGTAGTTGTGTTTTTCTTCTGATCCAACAAGTCCGACTCCTTAAAAGGAGAAATCTGTTTGTCTTTACTCTTCACATATTCAGGTTCTGTAACTTTGGGAGTTTCTAAAGCTTCATCTGTTAGTTTCTGAAGGGCACTTGAAAACTCTTCAGCTTGGTTTTTCCTGCTTATAACAGTCTTATCAATGTTTTCCATAACTTCTTCACCAGGTTGGACTTGATCTTCATCAGCATCCACTTGCTCAGCCCCATAAACAGCAGGAGTCTGTGCTAACCAAGAAGCTACTTTCTGAGAAGTTTGTTCCTCCTCAGATAGGCTGTCAAATGAACTGGGGAGACTGAGGTCACTTATAGGAATCTCTTTAGAATTTCTTTGTTTAAAGTCAGCTCGGATGGGCTTGTTTCTCTTGGAGACATCTGTAAGGATTTTTTCGGGTGGTGTAGCTACATCTCCCTTTGACCAATTTTTGTCTTCTGCATTCCAGAAATGCTTTAAGCTCTGGAACTGGGATGGGTTGGACACCTGTTCACTTGGCATATCATGAATTCTGTCTTTCAACGACATTACTTTAAAGTTGGCAGACTTTGGCAAGTCTCTTCTTTCTGGACTGTCACGTAAAGTTGTTTCACGTGTTTGGTAATCTCCACTTATCGGCCTAGAAGATAATGGTACAGTTTGGGCTACTGGAAAGTTGGATGAAGGTGCTGCTATTCTACCTTCAACTTCGGGTGTATTTTTAAGAAACATAGACCTATATTTAGTATCTGTTTTGTGTTCACCAGGAGAATACTTGGAATTTGTTCTATTTTCGGGATATGATTTAACAAATCTGTCTGCCAATAAATCTTCATTCTCCGAAGTATATGGACGTCTCCACTTTGGGAAATAGTCACTATTATGAGTACTAGGCATTGATTCATCTTCATAATCATAAGATGACCGCGTATTTGAAGCCTTTTCAGGAGCCAAGACGTCTTCATTGGTGGAAACTTTTCCAGGTTGGTTAGTGGTAGAATGGGATCCATAGTTTATTTTACCACCTCCACCATAACTCTTTCCAAACTCCAGTGTTTTTTCTCTTTGGTAAGGTCTTTCAGTCTTGCCTCTTTGGTCAAGGAGTGTTGGCTCCATGAGAGCATCTTCCATTGCGAAGTCTGTGGGAAAACCAACATTAACTGTTTTTTTTCCAGAGGCTACAAGATAACACGCATCACACAGGATTCACACACAATCTAGACTAGATATTAATTCGATTTTTGAACCAAAGCAGCAAAGCCAATAACATGCAAAATAGAAATACACACAGACTAAATGGGAATATGGCAAATTCAGATAACCCAAAATATCATTGGTCCAGCATGTTCCCAAGTATAAGGATTAAAACGCAGTATCAACAGACCATCATAAACTTTCTTGATATGTTTAATAGCATAAAATCTGTTATCTGCATGTTTTAAATACATCATTTTGGTCATCAAGTCAATCATTCCGACAATTTTAACAAATATGGAGAGCATCAGTTTAAATTATTATTAAACTATGTGACTTATTAAGGCTAGACAGCTATATCACTCCCTCCTGTATCCCCACCTCCTGTAGTGTAAAAACAATGATGCAAATATACATTAGGAAATATGGTGCTCAAAAGGCCAACCACCTTTACCAGTGTATTGTGACACCCTAGGATTGCCAAAATGATTGTAGACTACTTATACCGAGCAGGCATGAACTACCCACCATCCCTCTTCATGGTACCATACTGTGGAATGTCAAAGGAAGGCCATCATATGGGTCCTCTTATTATGGGTCTATTCTCATCCCTTTGGACAGGTCCCCCCATACATTATGTACACCAGGGAGGTTATCCTGGTATTGAGAATTATCACCTATACACAGGGTAGGAGATAAACATCTGATCGCTGGGACCTCCACTGGTCAATTGAATGGGAGTCTTTCTTCTCATAGCAAGACCACAGTGAGGAGACATTTTAATTTTAAATGCCATCCCTCCACTTAAAGTCTATGGGAATGAGAGAGCTAGCAGGGCGCTGTCCTCCACTATTTTTGTCAGCCCATGGACAGTGAATGGAGCAGCAGGACACGTGCCTTGACTGCAGCTCCAATAAAACTGCTTGTTACTTCGATTAATTCTGGTGATCATTGCGGGGGGGGGGGGGGAAGAGGGGTCACAGCAGCACCCCCCTTCCCCTTTTCCTCAGCAGTCAGACATTTATCACCTGTCCACTGGATAGCTAAAAAAATGCAAATTATGGGAAACCTGTTTAAAGGGGTATTCCGGTTACCAGAAATATAAAACTTATGTTTTAGACTAATTCATCATCAATCATTACCTAATATAATGTAAATTTCACATATTTACCATTCAGTAGTTATAAAAGATGTTTTCTTTCTCTGCTACCCACTGTGTTCCTCATCAGTTACCATGGAAATGACCTGTAGTTCTGAGCCTTTGTTAGGTCGAGCATGCTCAGTGTGTTGCTATCAGTTCTCTAGCTAAATGTCAGTGTGCTGCTGATTACTGAGTAGAGGGGGCGTGTCTGCACGGTGATATCAGGCAGCCAATCAGTAATCATCAACACTCGAACAAGCAGAAACTCACAGCAGGAAAGCTAGGCATTGTGGAAATTGTAGTTTTGTGAGGGAAGATCAGGAGCCATGATACTCTCAGTGTGCTCTTGGCTCACACAGGAGCTAGACAAATGGATTGCAAGGTAAAATAAAGCTCTGGTTATATGTACAGGTATGGGTTCTGGTTGGGTCACAGCTTGCAGCCTTAATGCAGTTTTTTAAAAATTAAGTTACTTTACCGGAATACCCCTTTAAGGGCTGTTCCATATAACCCTGGTTTATTATGCTTTGTCATTATAACAGAGAGAAGATGAGTTTACCTTTTTCTTGATCCGAAGAGGTAGACTTTGAAGGTTTCTCCACTTCAGCGTAAATGGGTTCTGTACCTACAAGATAAAACCAGTGGCTTATGAGTGGAGGGAGCCATTATGTGTGTTAGGTAGACCAAATAGTAAAACAAAAAAAAAAACAAAAAAGAAAATTGTACTTTTTTTCTTTTAAGACATTCATACATTAATGAAAGAAACAAAGATACATTTTTTGTACTAAGTAGATTACGACATCCATTTCCGAATTGCATTGTTTGCTGTGGATGGTAACTCGCCTTCTTATCCCACTATTTTTCATAAATAAGCCTCGGTATGTTACTATTACAGTAATAGGTCATTGAAAGGGGTTCTCTACGTTGGACAATCCCTTTTTATTAGAATGATTCCCTAGTGATCGTGTAAAACCCACCAGCAAGTGTTTAATTTCCCTGCAGCTCCACCGCACGAGAATGGATGCATTACAAATTTCCATTGAAATTGATGGAAATACCATGTAATGCATGGACATGCTGGGTCCTCCAGTGAGGAGTTCAGTTCAGCTCAAGCAAAGCTTGGGCGGCGGGATGAGGGCTGCTGTAACATCTCATATCTTTGGATCGGTAGCAGCTAGAGATATGGGCCCGACCTTGTTTGAAAGCAAATAATATACAAAGATCAGAATCAGAGCATCTTCACTACTTTGAGCGATACAGCTGTTAGATATTGAATTGGGATTGATTGCAGCTGAAAGTGAAAGCATGTTTCAGCTGCTTTTACTCCTGTCCGGAGTTCTAACAGCTAGATCTCCCAATATAGTGGAAATAATGCGATTCTAGTCTTGTTTTAAAACTTAAATTGTCAGCCTTAAAATAAGACCAGGCCCATACCTCTATTCTGAGATATTAAAAATTAAAGTAGCCCCCCTTCAGTTGATTCAGCTATTTGACATAATCCTAGTGATCCACAGAATAAAGTTTGTTATTTATACCATACAGTGAAGGCCGTAAAAATCCAACAAAATAATGTTAAAATTGCTAGGTTTTTTTAAATCTTTCCCTCCAAGTTATTTAACACACTATGTACGCCTCAAAAAAAAAAAAAAAAAAAAAAAAATCAAATTCAAGATCTCATACAGCTAAATTGAAGGGGAAGAAAAAAAGTAAAAAATAAATAAATAACAATGACCGATTGAACACAAAGGGGTAAAAATGTGACTGGTCCTTAAGGCTAAAATTAAAATTTCTAAAAATTGTTAAAAATGCACTTGTGTCTCCTGAGTTGTGCACCAACTATATTTACTTCAGAAAAATTCAAAATGTACAATAAAAAAAGTGATATTTTTCAAGAGGGGTTTTCCAATTTTAATGGAGCGGAAGCAGACAGCTCCAATCTCTGTGCAGTGGCAGTGCCGGTTACTGAAGCTCAGCTCCCATTCACTTTAGTTCACCTCTATGTAATTTCTATAGCGAGTTCAGCAACTTTGCAAATAATTTGCTTCCTATATCTGGTATATTTTGTTTTAGATAAATTAGCCAAAAGCTTTTAAATTCTCCTGGTTGGGAATGGAATCAGTTTTCGGTATATCAACAGATATGACCCTAGCAGTTCTGTACTTTCTAGGAGACAGGGTGGACTGAGAAACATTCAGTAATGATCATGGACCCCTTAACATAGAACTTTAAAAATGGGTGGGGCTTAGCGGAAGGAGGGGGGAGGCTCCTCGTTCTGCAAATTTAACATAACCTGAAGGATTTTCCCTTGAAATGACAACCCCTTTAACTGTAATGGCCATTTGGAAGGTTACAGGAGATACATCGTAACATACAAGAAAATGTGGAGTTCCAGCTCCCAGAAAACCTTGCTTTGTAAAGGCACCAAAATAGCACGCAATACCGTGAGTTACAAACAGAGATGTCTAAAAATTGTAAAAGCAGCCCTGGGCTATACCACGTTGTGTAAGAGAAGATCAGTGGAGGATTAGGCAGCCACAATATTTGCAAAGTTACTCTACGTCAGCTGTGTAAGAAGGCGACGCTACCCTGTTAGAACATCAAATATACTGTACAAATATATAAAGTAGTTTCATAATTATCTTGTCTAAATACGATTCAGAGCAGCGATTAGGCTTCTGTTCACATCTGCATCACTTTTCTACAGCATGGTACTGGATCTGACCTACCCAACTCTACTCTGTTATGGTACTAGATGGCTTCTTTTCCACTGTAAATATGGTGCCCCCTTATGTAAGTAGCAGTGTAGTGACTATTCTCCTGAGCTATCAGTCAGCAGTGTGGTCACTTGACTTGGCGCTACAGACTTTGCTCCCGTGCAACCCCTTCAGATCAGGTACCAAAAAAGTACTAGGTACCATTTTCATTTTTGGTCTAGTGGGGAAAAAAACAAAACAAAAAAGCAGGGTAGAGTCGAGTAAATCAAAGCTGTCCTATGCATTGGAAAGGAGGCTTAAATGAAGGACACAATGAGGTCCACCAGGAGCCAGGATATCCATTATTCTATAGTTCCAGTAGTGTTGTGTCTTCTACAGCTTAGAACGATCTACCACATAAAACAACTCAGTCAGTTCAGTTTTGCTGGAGGAAACTGGATAACACATGGGGATAGGCCCTAAATATAGAAGTGATCATTACTTATCTGGTAGATTCCATGCCTGGCCTCAGCAGTGCATCGAAGCCAGTGATTGGCTGCAGCGGTCATGTGTTGTCGATGTGACATCACCTCTGCAGCCGGGTAAACAGCTCATGACCAGGAGAACTAGAGCCGAGGTGCAACATCTGCCAGGTGAGTAATGATCACATTTTTTATTGCAGACAGATCCTGTGTTTTCCGATTTCCTTCTGAAACTGGACAACCCTATTACATATTGATCGGTGAAGGTGACCAAAAAGTGCAGTGCCGTGGCCCGTGTTTCAAGCCCTATGATTTATACATACAATAAGTAGCAACAAACCCAGTGCTCATCTCTATCTATAGGTGTTGAGAGACCCACATGTCAGAAGAAATTAGATTTTAACCACAGTGATTCAGACTTTACCAAGATGTGCAGATAGGGGGTCAAAAAAGAATGCCCTCACCCAGGCCAAAAATGTGATAAAGACAGAAAATGTGCTAAACTGTAAATTGAGTGTATTAATACAAATTCATTATCGTTACTACTATTATTAATTGAGTGAAGCAATGTTAAGGCAGGCTGGTGTCCCAGTACAGTTGTTCCCAGGTTTAGACACAGCAGCAGCAACATGCTTGTTGGAATACATTCAGTCGTATGTATGCAATTGCATGCACAAGTGTGACATAGCCGATTTGTGACGCATATCATTCCTTAAGAAGCCCTTACCAGCAGAATCAATGTTTATCTCAGGGCGTCTCTCATCGAGAATTTCGTACACTCTTTCATCCTTTACTTCTCGCCTTCGGTCTTCCATTTTCTTCTCATCATCCAAGATCGGAGCTGAATTTAAAGACATCTGAAGAGTTGGCTTCTCTTCAAGGGTACTTTGGTCAACAGCTTCCGTCGAGTTGTAAGAGTATCGGTTGGGTTTGAACTCTTCGTAATGAGGGTAGTCCACCATTTCATAATCCAGTTCATTTTGAGAGGAACTAGGGTCAAGAATTTCAAATTCACCAATTTCGTGCATGTTATAGGATTCTAAGTTTGGAGTAGGTGGCTTCTGAAGAACTTTCTCCGAGAATCTCACTTGTTTTTGCCTGTCTGGCGAGTTTTCTGATGATGAAACTTGGTCGTCAAATAAGTGAGGCTGCTCAGCTTCCAGAATAGGTGAGGCTGGCAAAACCAGTTTCATTGGTTCACCATTCGGAGGAATTCTTATGCTTTCAGAGTCCGTCGAGCTCGAACTTGACCTACGTTTCAAAATTCCTCTACGTTTGTTAGTGCCGTTAAGAGAGTCCTCTCTCTGGATTGATGAGTTAGAGCGCTCTGGGGGCCCCCCGTTTATTAACAGCTTTCTAGGTTTTGGCACGGGAGGTTGTTTTTTCGTTGAAGAGTCCTCTTCAGCCTCCTGTGCGGTCTGACTGTCACTGATAGGTGCTGCGTAAGGTAATCTCACACCATACTTAATTATGGAGGACATGATGTCTGCAAAACACATGTAAATAAGGGCAAGGATGAAATAATAGACTGCATGCATAACTTAAAAGCAATGCATTGATGAAGCATAGAAAGCGGAAAGGGAAATCACAAATAATTTCAGACGGACAGGATTGTTTCCAGCTTTTATTGTTTTTTTTTTAAATTTTTTTAAAAGAGTGAATTACACAAGAGAAAGCGTAAACGGATGGAAAGCGGAAATGTACAAAAATAAAAGGCAGAAAATACAGACAGAATTACAATTATATAGCTCACTGGACAATCACCCCAAACATCATCATTCGACTGTTAAAAGGAAGGCAGCAGTTCTAAAAAGACCCAAAAAAAATCTTGGGGCTAAAATAAAAAAAATTAAAAAATGTAAAATATAAGACGCAATCACCAATTACAAAGAATGGACAGGACCTATTGTTTCAGAGGTGTCCATTATCAAAATGTTCATGAGAACATACTAGAGCCATAGCATGGACAGCAAATGGGCTTCTGCCAAGGGTGATGGGTGCCAGGAGAATGGGGTGCAAACAAGCCCCTCTGCCTTGGCCAAGGTAATATGATAGGGCACAGGGAACACAATCTTTGCCCCAGGTGAAGAAAGCTTAAATATAATTTGTTCCCAATTTAAAAGAAAAATGTATTACAAAATAAAAGGGATTACGAGAGTTTTAAAAAAGTCAACTCTACTACTGCTGCTCTCCAAACTTAAGAACCTCTTTGGTCACAGGCATTCTGATATATTTGGGGATTTCCATGTGAAAAGCAACATTTCAAGAGCTTGTAGGAGAGTGAAATTTTTTCTTTTAATTTTCTCCCAAAAATAGCGTAACCCTTGGGATGTGTCGGATATTGGAGCTCAACTTCTTGTGTAACTTCAGTGTGGATGAGCAACAATACCGTGCAAATCCCATGGACATGAGTGGTGTTTCTTGGGGGGAAAAAAAAGATCAATTTTACTAATCATGGAAACCCATTTATAGGGGTTGTCTTAAATTTTAAGAAAATTCCCCAAGAGCAAAAAAATTGTAATAATAGATGTTATTCCCCCTTTACATCCCCGGTGCCACAATGCCAGTGGTCATCACAGGTCCTGCAGCAATGATGTCATGTACATCACTCATGTGACTGCCAAGGCTGGCGATTGGCTGCAACAGTCAAGAGAATGATGTATGTGATGTCACCAGTGGACTGGCATGGACCCCTGGATTGGCGGCACTGGGGAAGTAGGAATTTAACGGTAGGGTAATCGTTACATTCTATTTTATGCCATTTTCTACTCTTGGGAAAGGGACAACCCCTTTAAAGCGCCGTATGTTACTCTACATGTTCAGGTCTCAACATTATAAGGAATTATTCCAGATACCTGAAACACGGGAGCCCTGTGCTTACATAATGATTTCAGATCAATTTCATAATGCAAAAAAATAAAAAAAATACAATTAAGATTTTCATAATCATTAGAATCATGCCCAGAATTAGAACAGAATCAAGCACATGAAATAATCGAAGTTGATCATTCAGTTCTTAAATGTCCAATGATTCTTTGTGACAAACATTATACACACACTTTCTATGTAAAGATATGGAACCAGTTTCATCAGTCCAAAAAGTCCAATATTTCAAAAAGTTAAAGGAAATTAAACATTCAAAGTATTACAAGAGACAAAAAATACAAATAAAAATGTGTAAAATTGCTTAAAATAAACAGAAGACGCATACTTTGCTCTATATTTTTATACCCAACACCCAATTTGTATCTGTTTTTACAAACAGAAATATCAATTTATATTCCGAAATTAAAATTTCATCTCTTTCTATAGATGAATATACTCCAGGCAAAACCAAGATGCTGTGTAATGCCAAGTGCAGGGGCGGAGCATGACACAGGGATTTACAAAACACGAGAGAGTCCCTGTGTCATGCTCCACCCCCTCAATCAGCACAACACAGTATCACTGTTTCCTGAGCTGGTGCTCCTTTAATTGCATATATTTATGTTCAGGGTAAGCCAGTCTTGTAAAAACAGTATAAAAAACCTGTCCACGGCATGAGTGACCATACAAGTCATCCAGCGCATACCATATGCAACACTCCAGTCTCCCAGGTCTAGCTAATAAAGGTGGTCTCAAGCTGGTGATCCCTTTACTCGTTAAAATGATTAAAAGATGACCAAAACTAAACCACAATGGATCCAGATACAGGACAGAATGGATAAGAAAGAGTTAACTTACTTTTCTTTCTTCCTTGCCCGTTCACTTGGCCATCTGGAGGACTTGGGTTTGACATCTCGGAATCAAGGTCTGTTGCATCTACTGAATTTTCAGAGTTGAAAGGATTTTTTCGTTGCTGAAAACATAAATGACAGATGTATTAAAGTGGTGCAGCTTCTCTTCTTTGTCCATCACTTTGGCATTACAACGAAATCTCTAGTTTTCGTATTTTTTAGGAACAAATGGTAAAACATCTTAAGATTTCAGACCGCACTATGAACTGCCAGACACAATCATACATTCATTAAACACTTTTGTCGTCCCCTTTAGTAAAATGTCTTAGCTACGCCTACTTTTATCGAGCTTCTGTATGCTCTGCAAACATCATGTGAGAGGTCTGTTTTGCTAAGGCAATAACAGGAGCTGTAAAAATTATTGTTAGAATACATTTCCATCGTGTTTTTGTTTTTACACCAAAGATTTATTTGCAAGATATGCGAAGAAAAAAAAAAAGAAAAAAAGAATTTCAATACCAGCTGAAAGACGATATTGGACAACTGGTCACCCATACAGTAATAGGGTCTCACAATACCCCAACAATACACCATAAGTTTTAACCACTTATACCAGGGATCAGCAACCTCCGGCACACCAGCTGTTGTGAAACTACACCTCCCAGAATTCTCCTTTCACTTCTATGGGGAGTAACAAGAACAGCCAAGTGTGCCTGCTAGGAGTTGTAGTTACATAGTAGCTGGAGTGCCGAAGGTTACTGATCCCTGACTTATATTCTCACCATTACGGCTTGTTCACAAGGCCATTGTGAAGCCCGCATACAGCGCGTCAGCAACGGCTGTGTGCACCCCACATCACGGATCGCAGACCCATTCACGCAATTTGTGGTCCACAGCACGGGTATGGCTGTCCAACAGCTGTGTGAACAAGCCCTTACAGTAATAGTCTAGCCACAACCTGTATACATTCTATGTTTTACTAAATAATAATTAATTAGGTCTAAACCCCACACATTTAACTTTTCTCACATTTAGGGCTCATGCACACCACCGTATGTATTTTGCAGTCCGCAAAAAACGGATCCGCAAAAAATACAGAGGACGTCTGTGTGCATGCTGTATTTTGCAGAAGGGAACGGCTGGCCCCCTTAATAGAACAGTCCTATCCCTGTCAGCAAAACGGACAAGAATAGGACATGTTCTATATTTTTTTTTGCAGAACATACATATGGGCACCGAAGTATACATAGAGTAATTTCCGTTTTTTTATGTGGACCCATTGAAATGAATGGTTGGTTCCGCATACGGGCCTCACTTGCACTCCCACCACTGAAAAAGAATTATGACGTTTTGTAAGTCTCCATTATGAACGTTACAACTTCTGCCTCAAGAACAGTAATGGGGTCTTGGTAAACCCCATATATTCACACTTTGGCCACCCTATGCACCACGCTTGAGGAATTTGAAGGAGCCCTCCTAGTTAAGATTTCTGGAAAAAAAAAAGCTGAGGAATCTCGGAGGTCTCCATAATGTGTGTCCAATTCCTGCTTCTAGAACAATAATGGGGTCTTGATAAACCTAATGCATTTTAACTTCACTTTCAACTCTACCACTAGAACTATGGCGTTTTGGAAGTCTCCATTATGAACGTTCCAACTTCTGCCTCAAGAACAGTAATGGGGTCTTGTTAAACCCCATTTATTTATACTTTGGTCACCCTATGCACCAAATTTGGGGGAGCCCTCTTAGTTTAGATTTCAGAAAAAAAAAAAAAAAAAAAAGAAAACCGTTCATGAATTAATCTGTAAAACTAGGGTTCCTTGGGATGATGGAGACCGTCTTACTAATTACAAGACTTCACATTTATTGATGTTTTATGCTTTCAAAAACCATTTTAGTGAATTCAATGGCTGTATCGTTCAATAATGCTAGCTGTATAAACTTAAGGGGGAGATTAATCAGGAGGGGAATTTTTGAGATTGGTCTTGCTTGAATCTGCTTTGCCATAATTTGCGCATAAAATTAGCAAAATGTTGCACAATGTATGATAAATTTGGCGCATCTATAAAAGTGACACTTCGTATAAAGAGGTTACTCCAGTAGGCAATTGTCAAAGGTCACCTCCTCTCCCTCCCTGCACAATGACCTCAGCAGAGGTCAGAGAGCAGGTCTACAAAATTCTAACTTAGGAGTCAATGACTGATGATGTAAAGCATATGAGTAAATGCTGTTATTAGCGGCCCAGGCAAGATAGCCACCCCATAATTATGTACAGAAAATAGAATAAAAAAGTTAAAAAAAAAATAAATCTACAAATCAGAAAATGGAATAGATTAAAAAAGGAAATCGGTTTCAATATCTGGTTTTAGTTAGTACAAAAACAGCATAAGTGATACATTCCCTTTAATGGACCTTCTTAGTGGTGTCAATACGGAGAGAATTTGCCTTCTACTCTGCCTGCCACGGTTTGTCCCTAGGTACATGACAACTTTATGTCACCACTTCCATATTTTTATATAATTTAATTGCAAATCCAATTAAAAAAAATATAGTATACAAAGAGAGTTAGAAAATTTTTAAGTTTGGAGTCATAGGAGAAGAATGGTGCAAGTTTCTCTGCATGGACCAACTGAAGTGCGACTTGCACTATTTACTTTAATGGGTCCGTATGCTATGTGGATGCAGGCTGGAGAGCACACAGATGGAAAAGTCTGTCTTCAGAATCGAGCTTTAAAGGCTATGTACACCTTTGGAGGGAAAAAAAAAATTATGATTGCATTTAACTTATTTTTGCCTAAAAATCGTATTTTCAATTGGTCTTTATTAAAAATTTTGAGCTGTTCAGTCACAAAGGGTTAACTGTTTGTCTAGCTGTGTGACGGGTACTTTTACTTTGTGCCGGTCATCTAAGTATCCTCATCTGTAAACTACTGAAAGGTCATAAACACTTATTTAAGCCACATTCTTATCAGTAGGGTAAGGATTGAGCTTTAATGGGTGTTTATAAGGTCAGAGAGCAGAGATAAGGAGTCTTTCTGCTCCTCAGATGACGGAATTGAGAAAAAAATCCACAGGCAACGAGTACAGCTTCTCAGCTCTGTACACAAAAAAGGATTCCATATTTTTAATAAAGACCAATTGAAAAAGTGATTTTTAGGTCAAAATAAGTATAATACAATTTTTACAAGAAGACGGAAGAACCATTAGGACACATTGCTTACCTTTGCAGGGGAAGCAGTTCCATTCGGTAGCATTCCTTTGTCAGTATCTGGAGAGCTGAAGCTCACTTTTTTTGCACTAATTAAAAAAAAAAAATCAGTTTTTGAAAGCAGACACTAATTAAGAACCCCTTTTTGGCTATAGTTAAAGGGGTTTTCCCATCTTGGACAATGGGGGCATATCGCTAGGATATGCCCCCATTGTCCTATAGGTGCGGGTCCCACACCTATATCAAGAACGGGGCCCCGAAAGTGAAGGAGGGCGCACCGTGCTTGCGCGGCCACCCTCCATTCATTTGTATGGGGCCGCCGAAAATAGCCGAGCACTGGCTCGGCTATTTCTGTTGGCTCCATAGAAATGAATAGGAGTGCACCACGCATGCGCATGTGGGACCCGCACCGATATGCCCCCATTGTCCAAGATGGGAAAACCCCTTTAAGTCCAGATTTATGCCTTTTACTTTTCCAGCCACATTCATTGCACTTTAGCCATTACAAGAGAAGCTAGTCTAGATTTATGAGCCAAATATGCATACTTCAAACAGCAAAGTCAATACAACCTAAAAAAGACCTCATTGTAGACATGAATTATGGCTGAGGCAGCAGGTTCCTGAAGTCCTTTGAACAAACATTGCCACTCAAGAGTGGTACGATACTGATCTTTGGTTTGCTAGGTGTGTAAAGTTTATTTTTGGGAGGACAATATGAACTATTTGAGTATTTATCAGTGACTCAGAGTGTCAACATGGGAGACCCAGAGAACAACAACCCAGTTTCCGTAAAAGAACGCCTTTTTCCCCAGTAGCCGGAATGAAAATTTGTGGGATTGGTCAGGATCAGTTGTCGTCTGTCAGATACATTGAAGCTATCATACAGTAGGTCAGAATAGTGGGAACGCCGCCTTTCGTGAAGCAATTTATTCTCTTAATTTCATTATAGAATATAACTTACTCTGTATAAAAAGCCCCTAAATCTCACAACTGATTACTCCTGAAACAACTGAATTGCTATTTGCCTTCAGTAAAGGAACAGAGGGGAGGTGACCAGTTTGGGGTGTGTACCTGCACAGACTCACTCTAGCCAATCAGTGCTGCCATATTCAGACTGCAGGGACACACCCCTAACTGGTTACCTCCCCTCTGTTCCCTTTCTGAAGACAAATAGCAATTCAGTTATAACTTCTAGTGCAAATAATAAAGGAACGACACAACATACAGACATAAGAATAGATGTTCCAGACTTGTTATTACATTGGGAATGCATGAAGATATTATAACAGGCATGTCAGGAGGGGGGACAGGTCCTCTTTAACTCAGCTTTATGGTATTTAGTGCATCCAGGTAAAAATGCCTTACAACACATAGCTATGTCATATACATAAACAAATGAGTAGCTGTAAATAAATTACTTATTCTAATCTTGAGTTACATCCTGTATTATACTCCAGAGCTGTATTCACTATTCTGCTGGTGCAGTCACTGTGTACATACATTACTTATCCTGTACTGATCCTGAGTTACATCCTGTATTATACTCCAGAGCTGCACTCACTATTCTGTTTGTGGAGACACTGCGTGTATACATTACTTTTCTTTTACAAATTGTGATATACAGCCTGCATTATACTTCAGAGCTACATTCACAATTCTGCCGGTAGCCATCGGAAACAGTGGACAAGCTTGTCAATAGACAAACCCCAAACAGCTTATCGGTTAGGTTGGCTTTACGTTAGGTTTCCTAGGTGACTATACTGTGCCTGGTATAGAGAGAGTATTTTCTATTGGTCAAAGCCCCAGAGCAAGCTTTGTGCAGACACTTAAAGAAGGAATGCTGGGAGATTTCAGCTCTGAAGCCTGCAGAATTGTGAATGCGGTGCTGTAGTATGACATGAGCTGTAAGATGGAATCAATACAAGTTAAGCAGTATTGTAGTGTATGTACACAGAGAGTCAATGTTTTGTGTAGATTCATTTTACATGCATCTTATTAACTCTTTGTAGAGAAGGATAGTCGTTCTTGTTTGCTTAGTAAATGTAGATCTGGTATTTCTACTGCCGTCCCTGACCGCACAGGTGCATACAGCCTGAGGCCGCACATACATTCCGGTATATTTCACATGAGATCTATATAAATTCCTACACAATTTACAAGCCATCGACGCAGTGGTCGTACCTGTTGTTGGTGTCGGCTTTAGTAGACATTAGGTCTTCTTCTGTTTCATCCGGTGGCTCCATGACAGCGTACTGCTCTGGAGGAATAAAAATGTCTTGGTTGATACTGTTCACCCAGCTCCTCTGTGATCTGTTCTTACTGCTCTGACTTAGCTCGGCTAAAACATAAAAAATAGCCGTTATTCTACATTTCAACTCAACATCACGCAGGGAACGGGGGACACGGAGTACTGTATGCAGACACATAGTCATTCGGGGTCACAATGTATTGTAGGGAAGATGTTTTCTAGGAGTTCAATATTGATGACCCCACCTCAGGATCGGTCACTTGTTGGAAGGCGCTGAGGAGCTTGGCCGAGTGTTGTAGCCCCTTCCCAGGTCCATTAGTCATACGGTCTTTGCGCAGCTCAATCCCATTCAAGTGAATGGGACTGAGCTGCAATACCAAGCACTGCCACTATACAACATATGGCACTGTGCTTGGTATAGTATGAATGGGGTTTTGCAGACTTCGATATTGAAGACCTATCCTCAGGACAGGTCCTCAACATGAGATCTGTGGGGATCCGACAACTGGCACCCCCACCAATCAAGCTGCCAGTCGAGGAAACTATACAGCGGATGAAAGGCTCTGTCCACTGTGGTACCGATGTACTGCAACCATTCATTTTAAAATTGTACCAATTTAGCCCCTAGCCACAGGATAGGCGATAACTATTAGAACAGTTGGAGTCCTCCCACTTGGACCCCAAACCGATCATCAGAACGAGAACCCAATATCCCAAAGGGCCCCCTGAAAAGGTCAAATGTGCGCACTGGTGCTCCGGTCATCTCCATGGGAGTAGAGTCATTTTGTGGGACCCCATAGGATAGAAGGTCCCCACTCATGAATTGTTAAGAGTCCCAACTGTAGGACCCATAGATCTAATAGTGGTCTCCTATCCTGTGGAAATGGGGATAATTGGCTTTCACTGGAATACCACTTTAAGTTCTCTAACCAGTTTGGTGGTCCTCAACCTTTGACTATCCATGTGGAAAATCTACCACCCCCAGAATGCTGCATTTGGAAAAAGGTCAGATGCCAAAGGTTAGGGACTACTGAAATCGAGTTGCTTTCCCCTATCCATCCATCTTCATTTTGATCTCCATCTTGGGGGTTTTAGGTTCATCCTCACCAGAACATCGGTGTTATGGGGAGGTGGCGGCGTGCTCCCTCCTTGCAGCGCCGCCGGTCTCCCGCTTCAGTACAGGAGCCAGGACGCGGCCAGCGTCCTCGTCTCCATGACAACGGTCTCCCTAGGCAACAAGCAGGCAGGGCCTTTGACCGCAGGGATAGCCAGCGCTCAGTTATTAATTCTATGAATTAGGTGACTTGACGATGGCCATGTCACATCAGCTACCTAGGGGCCTATTTAAGCAGGCAACCTGCTGGCCACAGGTTGCCTGTGATTGGCTCTTTTACCGTCACCTGCGGTTGGATTGCTATTACGACTGTTGTGTTACGACTATTGTGATTGGCGATTATTCTCATATTGCGTTTTCTGTCTTTTGTTTTCTTCCGTTGTTCCCCTCCCTGTACTCCCCAGCACGTACATAGGCTAGGGACTGCCATCCAGTTGTACGTCGTCGCCTAGACCGGGCCATGCAAGTAGGCAGTGTCAGTGGTGGGGTTAAGCTGAGGGCTGCACTTATTCCTGAATTTGTGACATCAGTCCCTTGTGGGGCCAAGAAGAGAAGATGACGGACTTTATGGACATTATGTTGCACTGGTTCCTTACTACCTTGTGATTCGACTAGAGAGGAGGAAATTCTTTTACCCGATACAATTGTCGTCAGTTTGTAAATTGGTTTACAGTTCACCGCCCATTACACAGGGGTCGTCACCCAAAACAGTACTTAGACTAGATGTTAGCAAATTCCAATGCCCGGCCATTATGTTTTTTTCTTACTTCGATATTAAGAGAGTTCCGATGAGTTTCGGAAGCCATTTTTGTAAAACTGACAACAGGAAATGCAGCCATATTGGTTGTCAAATATTGACAAAATGACAGTAGATCATAAACAAGTAAATCAAAAACAAGTGCAAGTCTCACCATCAGTTTCTGAAAATATATTAAAACCTGACAAACCAATATGGCCATTCTTCCTGTCTCCATGTTGCAAAAATGGCCTCCAACATCAATCAAAAAATTATAATCTCTCTAAGTAACATGAACATAATTGTCAAACTTTGCCCTCCTCGCTAAATTCTCATCTACTAATCTATGGACATGTACATTCTAGGCAGAAATCCCTTAAAGGGGAGGTCTATCTTTAAAGGACTTCCTTATATCACAGGATTACATGGTAGGAGTCTGTGACAACCACCCATCACTAGAGCAAAGGGACACCAAGATCTCCATCTCTGTCCCGCTCTTATAAATACAAGATTCCAACTACAGATTTACAAAAGATGTTTGGAAGACAGAGGCACAACCCTTTTATTGTAGCAAATGGCGAGGGTGGCAGCATGGAGCCCACTTGGTCACACCTAGTGACCTAAGAAACATACATGCCAACTGCCCCGATTTTGGCAGGACAGTCCTGGGAACCAGACCACAAAAGGGGCAGGAGTTCATGCAAACTGCACCCAATAATGTTTAATATGCTTGGAGCGCCACCACAGGAGACATGAAGCATTACACAGTGGCCACGGATATTTATATCGGAGGTTGTTGGGGTAAATGAGGGCCTGAACCACAAAAGTTATTATTCTGGAGACTTACCCCTTCTTGATGGAAGGTCACATTTCACCGATAAGAGCAGCTTCATAAACAAATTGGTCTTAAAATTCACCATAAAGAATTCTCATATTTATTTGCATTAGACAATATTGGAGAGGATAATTTAGCGTACATAACAGTCAGCTTTTCAAATTCTTTCACAAGATGGCTTACAAAATAAACCATGCATTAAAAAGAATGGAAAAAAAATCTATAGGGAGATTCTTGTACATAGGAGGTAGTATTATAGTAGTTATATTCTTGTACATAGGAGGCAGTATTATAGTAGTTATATTCTTGTACATAGGAGCAGTATTATAGTAGTTATATTCTTGTACATAGGAGGCAGTATTATAGTAGTTATATTCTTGTACATAGGAGCTGTATTATAGTAGTTATATTCTTGTACATAGGAGGTAGTATTATAGTAGTTATATTCTTGTACATAGGAGGCAGTATTATAGTAGTTATATTCTTGTACATAGGAGGCAGTATTATAGTAGTTATATTCTTGTACATAGGAGCAGTATTATAGTAGTTATATTCTTGTACATAGGAGCAGTATTATAGTAGTTATATTCTTGTACATAGGAGCAGTATTATAGTAGTTATATTCTTCTTGTACATAGGAGCAGTATTATAGTAGTTATATTCTTCTTGTACATAGGAGCAGTATTATAGTAGTTATATTCTTGTACATAGGAGGCAGTATTATAGTAGTTATATTCTTGTACATAGGAGGCAGTATTATAGTAGTTATATTCTTGTACATAGGAGCTGTATTATAGTAGTTATATTCTTGTACATAGGAGGCAGTATTATAGTAGTTATATTCTTGTACATAGGAGCAGTATTATAGTAGTTATATTCTTGTACATAGGAGCAGTATTATAGTAGTTATATTCTTGTACATAGCAGCAGTATTATAGTAGTTATATTCTTGTACATAGGAGCAGTATTATAGTAGTTATATTCTTGTACATAGGAGGCAGGATTTTAGTGTTTATAGTCTTGTGCAATATGGGGCAGTATTATATTAGCTTTTCCTGTTTAAATGCAGATTAATTAGTCAGCAGAATGATCTTGAAATAACAGAGCCACTTTTCAAACCCAGAATTGCACTCAACTGAAATATACATTAGATATATGTCACTTACCTATTGTTGCCGGCTTTTTCCGCTTCCTAATTGATGCTCTGACTAAGTCAGCTCCATGTATTTTATCCCTGTGTCGTCTTGATTTGGCCTCATAAAACCACTGGCCGCTTTTATACTTTAACTCATTCTCGTCATCGACTTTATCCTGTAGTTGACTACAAACCAAAAAAGAACACACTTTTAATATATGATGTAAAGCCAGTGAAATTCTACCTCTGGAAGTCTAAAGATAAAAGGAAAACCCAGCTCTCCTGTAATGTCTGTTTTAGTAAAAGTTTGCTTCCCAATGAAATCATTTTGTAGCATCTTTTCTTAGAACTCTGTACTGCCTTGTTCTTCTGTTATTCCTCTTGTAAATGCATGAATATATTTTTATCTCTGGGGCATGTCTATAAATATATATAGCAGTGGTGCATGCCTTGCCGTGGGATTTAAAAGGTGAGACACAGGGCAACGTTCTTACATAAAGCCATGCAAATGGCCAATATAGCCATTAACATTAACTGAAGCCGTCACCGTGAATTACATTAGATCCGGGTCCAACACTAGCATTCATGCGTCCTCTAAAGCTCATGTTGTAGCAGGTGGCACTGTGATATTTTATGCTTTATGCTGAACTTAAACACGTGTTTTTGCACCAAGCTGGGGTTTATTGTTCCAAAGCTGCCTATAATAATACCAGCCATTGCTGCATTAGGTCTAGGACTCCTTTCCAGCGGCTCTGAAGCCGAGGTGAGGCTGTACATCCCGCTTTGCTGCGCATGCGCTCAGTGAAGAGAGGTATATTGCCCTCTGGTAAAAATCGGCAGTTGCCTAAGGATCTACTGGTGGTTTAGCGGCCCCAAACCTACCAATAGGCTCCCTCTAAAGGGGATGTCCACACCTTTATTATTGACATCTTATCTTCAGGATATCCGATTGGCGGGGGTCCGACACACACACCGCATCCCTACCTATCAGCTGCTGAAGTGAATGGGAGCAACGCTGCAGTTACAAGCTCTGTCCAATGCTCAATGGTTTGAGCTGTCTTCCGGAGCTACTCTGAAACTGCTGATCAGTAGTGGTGCGGGGGAGGGGATCACCCCCCACCCCCCATGATGAAATATTGACGGCCTATTCTAAGGCAAGACATGGGGGTTTAAACAACGCCAATTTTCTCTTCCCGAGTGGGCATGGGAAAAATTGGGACATTGTTGCTGAATAATACACGTTTGAATAGTTTTTCGAATGAGAAAATATTTCATTGATATCAGTCTCACAAGAGCTGTGGTCCCTTCTTCAGTGGGGGGCCCCACCCATACCAGGTCTCCATAATATATTGGTACAGACAAAAATGTATGAAAAGGTAAAGTGCATGAGAACCTATCAGGTACCCCAGCAATCAGCTGTAATTTGTTGGGTAACCAGTCAGGAAGTGTCCAATTTCCCTACAGCTCCCCCACAGGTGAAATGAAGTATTGCACACAGCCTATTAAAATTATTTGTGAAATTCAGGTTCTGCAAGGTGATAGACCACCTACTCGAGACCCCCTCTATTGGCCCCAGTGGAAAGTTATGTATTATGGTGCCATGCTCCCCCATCCTCCAACCCATTGGTGATCACTATGGCTTCCTGGGAACTACCGTAACGTAAAAAAGTTCACCTAAAAGACCAACCTCTGTAGATAACACCCATCAGACCAGAACCAGCCCAGTAGGCTCCCCACACAGACAATTACATACCATTCTGCAGTCCAGTGACCCGTACGGCTCAGTGAGCTTTTCCCTGTAGGTTTAGATCATATGGTGTCACGATGCTGAACCCTTTGCATCCCACCATGTTTAAGGACAGAAGCAAATACCAGCAGTAAGAAGATTTGAGCGGATCAGCCGGGGCAGTCCGCACGTCAAGTGACTTCTTAGCTCACATGATAAAGTAATACGGAGGAATGCGTTGGCAGCTTTAAGGAGCTGTGAGAATTAAGCGATTAGAATAATGGCTCTTTCCATTAGAGACCTGCTGTGAAGCTTACAATCTAATCGCGCACAACCTGCATGACACCTGCGGAGAGATTTAATCAAGGACCGCAACGAGAAGATCCAAGAACATGGGACTGTACAGGCTGAGGGCACTGCTGTGGCAGCTGCAGGAGAACTACCAGATCCATAACAAAACTCAGAATTGTGCCCCCTGCTGGTGCTTGTTCATACCATTATTCCTTACTAATCTAAAACGGTACAGACCAGTAGCTGAGGCACTTGCTAGCTGCCAATAAATGCTGAATAATATTTCCATAAAATGCTCACAAAATACAGCCAGCATCCAAATAATAGTGCCATACAGTGTTCACATAACACTGATTATACAGCGCGTATAATACCACCATATAGTGTCCAAATACTTGCTCCATATAGTGCCTAGATAATACTGCCATACAGTGTTCAGGGAATACGGATTAAACAGCCTATGTAAAACTACCTTATAGTGCACAACCAATAGCGCCATGCAATGCTTACATACTGCCATACAGTGTTCACATACCGTTTATACACTCCATATAATACCACCATATAGTGCCTAAATAATACTGCCAAACAGTGCTCACAAAGTAATGATTATACAGCCCATATAATACCACCTTATAGAGCCCAAATAAAAATGCCATACAGTGTCCACATAATACTGATTATACAGCCCATATAATACCATCCTATAATACCTAAATAATGTCAAACAGTGCTCACATAATACTGATTATACAGTCCATATAATACCACCATATAGTGCCCAATAGAACTACACACTGTTCAAATACTGCCCAGCAATGTTCACATAATACTAAATTTTACAGCCCATATAATACCACCCTATAGTACCTAAATACTGTCAAACACTGCTCACATAATACTGATTATACAGTCCATATAATACCACCCTATAGTACCTAAATACTGTTAAACAGTGCTCACATAATACTGATTATACAGTCCATATAATACCACCATATAGTGCCCAATAGAACTACACACTGTCCAAATACTGCCCAGCAATGGTCACATAATACTGATTATACAGCCCATATAATACCACTGTATAGTGCTCACATATTCGTGCCATACAAATGCCTAAATAGTACTCCATACAGAGTGCACTTAATACTACATACAGTATACAACCTACATAATACCATTCTATAGTGACAAAATATCCACTATTTAAATGATGTTTTTTATAGATCATAGTGCCCACATAATACTGAAATATAAATAAAGTTCCCAAATAATACCGCCATATACTCTTTATTAACACCAGAGTGTTGTAACTGACCAGAGATACTGGGGGGGGTCATTCTCAAAGATGTCCTACTTCAACTTTTAGAGTTAAAAAGTCCCTAGACCCCGTTTTGGTGGGGAACAGGATTGACTACAGCAGACGCCTGTATGCATGTTAGCTGTACTTACACTCTTTGGCGACATGTTGCCATTAGACCTCCCAGAAAGGCTGTCACCCAGCTTTCCATAAATTGTGAATGACATATAAATCAGTATTATTTTCCTAAATGGGGAAAAAAGTGATCAGAATTCAACTTTTCCCTCCACGTGTGGCATGCCACCTGCAGTGACTAGCCGTTTTATCCACAGTAGTAGCCCTAAACCCCAATACCGCCATCTACTACACTCTGCCGTGTTGCAGTCACTACATTCAGGACTCTCTGACATGATGGACAACTAAGTAAATATACATTAGAGGGATCAATAAACCTTCTGACTGCAGGAGCAGGAACCAGGAGGACTCTGCAGACAAATGAAGGGCAGAAATACGGAGGAGGCCGAGCAGACCGCACCGTCATTAAAGGCGCTTAGGGAACAATTAATCACTGCGTTATTAGTCTGCAGTTCCTCCATGTAATGATCCCACGAGGACGTCTATAGCTCGTCCGTCACCTACTTGGAGAAGGACACAATATTTACACCTATAGGAAGGACATCAGAAGAAATGGAGATGTTACCAGTTACTATGGAACTGGTGAAGGTCAGATACATAAGGAGTCATTTATTAAGGTGTTTTAGACACCAGTCTTAATCGCCACCAATGAGGCCAGGTGAGGAGATCGCCTCAGGCAGCACCAGGTAGGGGCAAGAGGGGGGCAGCCGAAGGGCTATGGGCTGAAAGGAAGGGGTCAAGTTAAGAAATTTGTATTGGGAGGGGGGGGGGTGCCATTTCAGTTTTTGCCTCAGGCAGCAGTAAGGCTAGATGCACCCCTGGTCTTAAATCACTCCTCGTGCTGGCAGTGGATCAGCCAAAGTTATGCACAGGCCGGCGCCTCTTCATAACTTTGACGCATCCACCGCCCCTCTAAATAGACACCGGCTTCCTTGCTGGCTGAAATGTAGACCATTTTCTACAGCTAAAATAGGCGTAGAAAATTATAGATGAGACAGGCCGGCCCGCCCTCCTTTTTAAGACCTGGTGTGAGCGAGGCAAAAATAAATAAATTTAAAAAAAAAAAAAAAAAAAAAAAGCAATTTCGCAAAATCGTTTTGATTTCTTTAGACTACCTGCACACATTGCAGATTATGCATGTTTTCCCCATAAAAAAAAATAAAAACCTAGCACCAACTAAGTGAATAAGATTAGACAAATTTCATGTGCATGTAGCTTTTTTTCTTCCCTGCAGAAATTGATCTGCCATACGGATTTTTGCCCCAGATTTCACCCTTTTCTATGGATGGGAGAGATCTGCGATGGAATCACAGAAACGTAAACATGCAGGTTTTGGTGTGGAAGTGCACAGAATTTCTACAAGACTGCCCGCACCCATGTGCAGGTAGCCTTAGGGTACGAACGCATGATGAGATTTCTGCATGCAGTGTGAGAAGCCAAAAATCAGCCGTGGATCACAACAGGAGAGAAATTATAAAGGACAGATACCACGTCACCTCTTATCTGAATTCACTCCAAGTTTTGGCTTCCAAAATTCCATCAGGAAACTTGACCGTGTGGTCACACCCTCGCACCAATCGTCGTCCAGGATTTTGATGGTCTATCCCAAGGACAGGTCAGATCAATATCAAATAAGTGGGGTGCCACCGACACCCCGCACTCCCCAACTGTTTCCTTGCAGCCCCAGAGACTGAAGTCGGCTCCTGTAGTACACAGAACTGTGCCGACGTCCAGCACTACAAATAAACAGTTGATTGGTGGGGTGCAGGGTGTTGGACCCCGCTGAATCTGAAATTGGTGGACCCTGTCCTGAGGATAGGTTATCAATATCAAAATCCTAGACAACCCCTTTAAGAACCCAAACTGACCTGCGGTTTATATTGACAACATTTTGGGTTCATACACCTTTATTATCGCTCGTTATTGAAGTGGGGTGAACAAAAATAAAATAAATAATTCTCCAATTTTTATTTTATTTTTTTTTAAATGTGGTAACCCCCTATGGCATATATTACTTTATTATATTTTTATATTTTTTGTTTGTGATAACGCATTTTTTATTGTAAGAAAAGCAATTAATATTTTTTTTAAACTTGAATCTATTTTTTATACGTCTTAAAAAAAATTATATATATATATATATATATATATATATATATATATATATATATATATATATATATATATATATATTTTTTTTTTTTTTTTTTAAATATTTTTATGACATAAAAAAATATAAAGATCCAAGTTTTAAAAAATATGAATTGCTTTTCTTACAATAAAAAATGCGTTATCACAAACAAAAAATATAATATAATTTTAAAAAAAATTAATAATATATATCTATATCTATGTTGTATTGCCATGCAGTATATTTAAAGGAATAAAAAAGGGAAAAAAATTAAAAATTATAAATATATTGTATTCCCATGGCAAAAAAAAGGGTTAAACAGAGCCTTGATTGTTTTTGGAATAGAGATTAGTCTCGTTATCAATTCAGGTCCTGATGAATTGGAATTTTTTGTAATCCAGATGTGGCTAATGCCAAATTGTCCATAAACCTAGTTGTCCGACACTTGCCCATTGCCTCTAGCTGAATTATGATTTGATCTTTACCACTTCTATAGGTGGCACAGCATGAGGGGCACCCTGTCCTTAGATTAGGGGTCAGGGGGCACATATGTCATTCACTAGTTTAAAACGGGGTTAACTAAAGACAGATCACCCTGCAAGTAAAAAGTAGTGCAACTTTTTGATATACTTTGTGGTTCGATGCCTCATCATGACCATGATGTCTTCCTGCGGTCAGTGAATGGGAGTGGCAGTGCCTGTAGAGAATTCAAACTTCTTACAGCTGAGAGT